>JASSUY010012762.1:0-83588 GCA_032466535.1 Forpus xanthops | reverse complement strand
ATAACCCCCCCCCCCCCCCCCGATGACAACTATTCTTCAGTGTCCCCTAAATCTCATCTCAGGTGACCTTAGTGATCTAATCACCTTTTCTCCTGTCATTAGCCACACAAGAGAGTAATCCTTCTTCTAACCCATTCCTCTAGGCTCCTGCAATGCTTAGGTTGTTGGGAAGAAGGTGTAAATCCATCCTCCTAATGGGGAGGATTATAGAGTTAGTGAAACAATTAGAGCTGTTTTGCTATTTGCAGTGTATTTCCTTCATCCCTTCCCAACTAAAAAGCAGGATGAGAAAGCAAAACTGAACATCATTTCAAGCAGGCTTTTTACCAGCCTCTCTGCAGCAGCTGAGCTGAAAAGATGTGCCCCTCCCTGTTCCCTGTTGCTCTTCTTTTTTAGCTGGGTTGTTTTTAATGTGGATCACTTTCCCAAAGTGATTCACCAACAGCTGCAGTGCCATGCCCGAAGAGGCAGGAGAGGGTGAGGGACTGCTTCAGCTGATATCCCTTTACAAAGGACAGCTTGGGAAATCCTCAGCTCAGGGTACAAGCCCCCTTGTAATGTGTTTATCCCTGAGGAGTTGATAATTAGGATAAAGTTTCTAAATCCCATAATAAGCAGCAGAGATAGGAGCAATAGAGGGAATGTTAAAATTGTGCTGAGAACCTTGCAGGCTTTTAGAAATACAAACTGTTTCACAGGCCATTGCAGGGAGGTGATGGTGTGCTCTGCAGCTGTGTTTATGTATCTGTGTTTAACATTTAGGTAAGCACCCTGCAGAACTGCATATTTTTGTGGGAAGGAGAATTAGATGTCTTAATTACTTATGTGGTCTTATTTTTCAGGCTTTCACAGTGCAGAACTATAAAGTGAACTGAATTTCAGAGGACATAAAACAGTGATTTGGAGAGTGATGGTTCTGAAGCTCATGATTCTTCTAGCAAGTAAGAAACAGAGTCGAAAAATAAGCAGGTAAAAAACAGATCAGTAATGTGCCCTTCCGAGAGAACTGGTACACTAATTATTTGGCTGATTGAAATTTATTAGGAAACTTGAGCTTTTTTATAATTATTAAATTTTTTAAACACATTAAGGTTTTCAGGTACTTGAATCAAGAGAAGTGTTCTAATCTAATAAGAAGTGCCATCAGCTTCTTAATGTTCATGCAAACATGCCTGATTATTTCTCATGCAAGAAAGTCTGTCCACAGGAAACTACTGGATGCTTCTAGATACATTTGTGGGATATGTGCAAGAGATTCAAAAGAGCCCAGATATATAAATTGGAAACAATAAGCTACCTCCTCAACCATTATATCTTTGGAATTTCAACATAAATATGCAGTTACAATTTGTTTTCCAAATTTTTGTTTTAAATTCATCCAGGATGCCAAACCTTGTGGAAAAGGTAGGACAAATAAAAAAACGAAAAAACAATTTCATAATCACCAAGTTTCTTGGAGTTTTGTAATGGCAAGAATTTTAATATTAATTTCAAAGGTGAGCTTACTGGTGACTCCCATTTAAGATATCATGAGCGACATACATAAGGTCGTGCGTGTGACTTTTGTACGTTGGGCTAAATTCACACAGTTGATTGCATTCACAAAAATCAAGATGTATAGGGATCATCAGGGGAAAGGAAGTGAAAACACCAAAGGCAATGCTTATTTCTGAAGCCATGAAGCAAATTAACAGTTAATAGATTTTCATTTGCTATGTATGTGAAATGTAACTGCCAGTGCACAAGCTGCAATCATGCTGGCAGGGGTTTAATTGCTTATCTATATTTGAAGCCCAGTTGCTCCATTAGAGAAGTTTTACTTCACCATTGAGACTGCTGAGTAAATAGCAAATGTCCCCAGAAGCCAGCAAAAATTTGAATAGCTGCCAAGAGTAACTCACCAATTTCCAAAAAATAAGGGAGTAAATGTTAGTCTTGATAGGAGATTGCAGGAGGAAGGCTGGCAACAAGTACCACATTATGTTACAGGTTAGTTGCAAATCTCTGCTCCACCTATTTTGTTTGGTTTCTTCCTTTCCTCTCAAAATGTAGAAAATACAACATTAAAAGTCTGGACTTAGTGTTGGGAACTGCTACATGCTGCCAGTACAGAAAGGGTTCCTGTCTGCTTTGATGAGCTACTTGCAAAATGCATATAAATTAAGCTCAAAGGCATTTGGTAGGATGCATTAGCTACTTACAGAGGAGTCACTGGTGCCAAAGATATCTCGCACATCCCGTACTGTGTGCTTATTCTTCTTCCTCAGGGTCTGAGTGTAGGTGTTGTACCTCTTCTGTACGGCAGCAGCTTGAGTTCGGGTCAGAGTGGATAGCAGGGCTTGGCCATCCTCTTCTTCAGCTCCCGAGATTAATGTAGATAAACCTACATCTTGTAGCCATTCTGCCTCCAACTCCCCTTCTGTGGAGGAAGAGAGTGTGTTACCAGGACTGGAAAGGGAAGAAGAGGGGACTGAGGGAAGGGTGGTGGCATGATAGACTGCTGCCTTAGCCTTTACCTCAAGAAGACTCCAATTCCAATCTTTCTTAGGCCACAAGTGTAAGTAAATTTAGTTTTTTCAACATACTGTCAATTTTCAGTTTGGTAGTGTCTGCACAGGAGAGGCTTAGAAAAAGAACAGAAGAGGAACTTTCAACCTGTGTATCAACATTTTTGTGTGAAGAAGGCAGGAGAGTAACTAATCTGACATGGCAGGGTCACTAAAAACTGACACCTCATTCAAGAATAAAAATCTCCTCAGTTACCACTTATGCCATGTTTTACCAGTAAGCCATTTGCAGGTGGAAATAAAATTGGTATTCCAATTAAAATAAACAAAATATAAAGTGGTGTATACAACAGAATAATATATTTGCATATTAAAGATAATATTTGACATGCCAGAGAGTCAGGTGTTCATCAGACACCTAGTGAAGATATCACACTGAGAGAAATATAATGTCCACCTGGTCCAATAGCCTGTTTTGAACAAGATGAGTAAGAGCTGGAGCTGCTCACTAAAGAGCAAGGATCAGTTAGGGGCAGGTATCAGAGGCCAGCTAGGGGTGAAAGATGCAAAAGTAGCTGTCCTAGATATCATCCTGATTTGTATTAATTAAAGACTGGCTAGCATTCTACACCCCAGCATTTCTTGATGATTAGTGACTAGTACCTTCTTTGATCCTGTTCAATACTTGTTTCTCAACTGGTTTGATACTGCAGTTGGTTCCATAGTGAGATTATAGTGTACAAAAGCTTTTCTTTCCTGACTCTATAGGACATGGGGGAAGCTTCTGACTCATGGAGCCACATCTGCAGCCCCCTTCCTGCCACCAAAACCTTGCCATGCAAAGCGAATACAGGGGTTCAGCTAGATACCTTAAATGTTATCCTCTGTCAATGTAGGACAGAGAGAAGCTCCTGATCTACCATTTCTAAATAATTCAGTAATTTTAAATTTTGCTATAATTGCCTTTTTTTTTGTCTGCTTTTCAAAGTAATCAATCATAGTATTTTAACATTCTTCTTCATTATAGGAGATTTTGAGGTCTTTTGTTTTAGTTCTCTGAACAATCCCAGCTCAACAACATGCTGCTTGAGACAAGACAATAATTGCATTCCAGCTTTGTTAAAGAAGGGGTATTACAAACAAACATGTCAAACAGGAAATAGACTAATTTGCAGCATGTTCTATAAAGCAACTAGTCAATGCACTTATTGTTCTTGTCCCAGCACTGGTCTTAATGGTAGGCTGGTATTTTCACTCTCCTTTTATTGCCTCTTCTTGACATCAGAATGTTGGCAGATTGATTGATAACAGTTTGCTGCACTTTGGTAGTTAGACACACAAAAGGAAATTAGAGGATTGGACCATAGGGACAAGTGAAAGCATATTACATGTACCATCACTGACTGTTGTTAACTGCCTTGTCTCTTTACAAAGCTCTACAAAGATAACTGCTTCTCAGCACCCTGCTTTGTGTTAGACAGGGGTATGACAGGCCCTATATCCCTTGAAACAACTTGTCTCTGCTCCAATCCTTTCCGTATCCACAGATATGATGACTGTTCCTTTCCCTTCTTTGTAAGCCCTTAACCAAGGGTTCTTCCGTCATCCTCTCCCTTCTTTCTAAAAAGGTTTTATTTCTATGTGCTGTTATTCTAGCCACATCCATTTGTGTTTCAGTTTCTTAATTATATTCATTTTGGTTTTTGTCATGACATATTCTTCCCAATAATTGAGTTGTTAATCAAACTTGGTTTTCATGATGCTATGAAAAATAGTAAAGCAGACATGAAATGCTGTATGCTTACCAGCCGCCCCTGTAACTTGTTTTCTCTGGCTTTTGTCTTTTTCCTGTTCCAACCCCTCACAAACAATAGACTAAGGAATAGCAACAACAGAGAAGCAAAACTACCAAAGAGAAGGAATTTCTGCATTTAAAACTCTCAGAATTTTATGATGCATAGGTCTAAATAAGGGCACCCCCCCGCCATGTTGTTTTACAAAACAGTGTTTCTACAGTGGTAGCTACTTATATAGCAGGATATTTTTGCCATATATTCAAGACAAACAGAGCTACCCTCTAGTTCGTAAGTCTCTTTTCCTCTGATGTTTTTCTTGCTAGGAAAGACATGTGCCTTCCTTTGAATTTGTCAGTTGTAACCTCTAGTAACTCACAGCATTGCAGCCTTGCAACACCAAGTTTTAAAGTAGACCTGCGTATCACTGCCATCTTAAATACTCCATGACTTCCTCTTTCCTTATATTTACATCCCTTGTATCACTTGTTATGATCTAACCTTCTTTCTTGTCCGTAGTTACTAATGTCAACAGAGTAAGTGTGCTGATGTCTTCCTCTTGCACATGTGGTCCAGCATAAAACAACACTGCGGTTTTGCCAATATCAGTGATGTATGGCTGTTATCACCCTTTGGCTTCCTTCTAAAGGATTCTGCATCTTTTCCTCTCAAAGATATCATAAAAGGGTGAGGAATACTTGCTTTTATTTTGCTTTGAGGACTTCCACATTGATTTTCAGTGTTTTGATCCTCAGTAAGGAGTATTATCCTATCAGGAGCTTAATAGAAATACTATTATTTCCATTATTTATTATCCCAGACTGAATGTATGCCTGAAGTTAATAACTAGGACAAGCACTGCCTGATTTTGTGTGTGTATGCAATATATATGTGTTTGAAACAACAATATGAAGGTTAATGACTTGTGGAAATGTATTGCAGTTTACCTTGCTGTCCCATTTTCAGTTCAGGACAGAGGAGAAAAAATCAATACAGTGTAATGAGATGTAATCAAACAAAGGGTAACATGGGACTGCAACAGAGTCTGCAGTGTTGTGAAGATTTAGCTCAGGAGTGATGAAACTGATGGAAAAGTTTCTAAGAACATGGAAAATGGGCTCCTGTACTGCCTTGTCCTACTAACTTACCCAGCTTAGTAACTCACAGATATGTGGCATTCCCCCAGCCCTGCAGATAATTTAGGGACACCCAGTTTACACTGACAGTTGTATGAAGGGGACACTGAGAGGTTCACAGTTTCTTTCTGGGGTCTCCAAGCTAAAGAATACAATCAGACTGGAATTTTCCCAACAAGGTCAAACTGATTGAGGCAGATTGCCCCTCTACCTTCCCATAACAATAACCATAAAGTTTCAGTATTACACCTCAACATATTTTTATTTGAGACTACATGCCAGCACAAAGAAGTGCAGCTGGATTTAAGCTGCCAGACCATAACTCTCTTAGCAGTCCAAGACTTCTTTTGCTTCTAGGAGACCCCTACTGGGAACTAGCAAGTGGGAGGTGTTCCCCATGGAAACAGTACATAGTTGGAGCTAAGTATCTCTGTGAGGGATACTTATCATGACTGATTATGATTACATATTTGGTTGCTTAATAGTTTTCCCCCTTTTTCCTGTAGCAGAATTAATGACATCCCGTTGCACATCAAGGTAAGAAAAATACATTGTCACTCGTGTTACTAACTGTATAGAAAGAACACACCATTGTTTCAAAATCTATCCATAGATCAGTAGTTACCAGACTAGTGACTGTGTTGCACAAAAATGTTGCAGCAGTTACTGGAGGGTCATGACCTCGTTTTCATCCTATAGTAACACCTGGTATTTTGTGTTGCACAATATAATGCATTTGTAAGTGGGGTCATTGCTGGAAAAAATGAGAACTGCTGTTCTAGATGTTATCAAATAGTCTAACTCAAGTTGCATTGCAACAAGACAGCGCAGACTATTACATGTTTTCCAAATATATTACGAAAAAGGAGAGGGGAAAACATTAAATGAACAGAAATGAAAACAGAATGAAGTCGTAATATCTTCAGCATAATTTGTGTAAGTGATAAATGAATTTTGACAAGTGGGGAGTCTGCATATTGTAGGCACCCATATACTCAGACTTATCTCTTATGTCTCTTTGAATTCTATTTGAATTGAGCAATCTCAAACAGGCAGTTATCAAATTTCTGATAGCACTAAAAATTGCTTCAAGGCTTTTGTAACTTATAAATCCAACCAAAAAGTAAAAAACTGAAAATTCTAGTATACTAAAAGAACTTTGTGGCCCTTTTATATGTTTTGGTTTAGTTTATTTAATGCTTGAGATGTTTTCTTTTAGTGTTTCTCTGTTCTGAATTATATCTTATCTGTCCTCTTGAAGCACAAATAAAATCAGTATAAAAAATCTTACTTCAGAAGTCAATTACTCTTCCCAGTGTATAAGCCAGACTGAATTATTGTCTCTTTCTAATGACATCTTGTAGATTGACTGGGATGTTCAGAAGTGGAGCTACAGTGGCTGTAGACACAGCTTAGCACATTTGTTCATGCTAGGAGACACAGGGAGGGAGAGCAGGGCATGACTAAAGAGATGAAGCAAAGCCAAGGTGTGAGGAAGAAGCGGTGTTTATGTGCTCACCATCAGCAGGTTTGAATTCCAAGAGTGTTGCTTCATCAGATCCATCTTCACTGCTCTCCTTGATGCTCTCCACTTCACACCAGAAGTCCTCCATGGAGGTACTGTCCATGGAGACCTGTGAGTTGGAGCGACTGAAAGCAGGAGGAGGTGTTGACTCATTGGATAGCATCCTGTTAATTCTTCGACAACGAGAGAAAGACTTTCTGAAAAGAGAGAGGAATGAAATTAAAAATGCTTCTCTGTTAGGTCAATTTGTACCATGCACACAGAGCATGCAAGTAAGGCTTCACATGCGACTGCAAAAGGGAGCAGGGAACAAGATCATGGAGGCAAAGTGAACAGTTCCTGTGGTCACCATGTTTTCTGCTGCTCATAACAGTTATGGTTGGAAATTTATTTTCAATCTAATATAATGATTTACCTCTTTAATGTGCTTTAGTGTTTCACACCCCTGGAGGGGTACTCACGAGATGCAATTTCTATTTCTAACACTGATATCAAGCTGATGAGACACTGGAAAAGTATTTTAAAATCTTTATGCCTCAATTTCTCTTCTTATTTGTTTACTGGCTGAAATGCTTTAATGCAAATGTATTTGGAGAAAAATAATCAGACTCGGGAACCCTTAGATATTGTACAAACTTATCTTGGCACCAGAAAAGAATTAGAAACATGAAATATTTTAATTAAGAAGAATAATTACATTTTATTTGAAAACCCTTTAAAGAGTATTAATTTTTTCTTTAATTAAGTAATGTTAAAAGAAACCTTAACAAAATATGTCTTTGAAATGAAGTATGCTTTAGGCCAAACAGGAAGTTTCCATCACAGGTTCAAAAAATCTATGATTCATTAAAAACCAAATTTCAAGTTATGATTCAATACAGTGATTGAGTCAAAAAGAGGTTTGTCCCTTACTCCTTTATTCTTGTATTTTTCCAGTGTAAATTCTTGCAGCTGAAAGCAGTTGTATACATTCATTCAAAATCTTACAAAACACCCACCGTGAAAGTCTTGCCTGACTTTTCTCTTTCACATTACTATGGCTGCAATATTGCAAGCAACTTTTGTAAGTATAATTACAATAGTTACAGTAAACAGTAATAATAACCACAATGATATTTGTACAAGGTGTAAGAGGGTAACATAATTATGGCAGAGAGCTAGATTACAGGAATTAATGGAAAATTCTTTCATAAGGTTTTCTGGCCTTCACTTATCTGACTTAATTCAAACTTCACTTATCTGACTTAATTCAAACGCAGTTTCCCTTTCTCTTCCTTTTCTTTATGGCATCATCCTGCCAACAGGCCTTTGTTTAAAACCACAGGCATCACTTTTACGCCACTAAAAAAATAGATGCTTCCTTTTCAGTATTTCCCTCCTTGTCAAAGTTTTCATAATGGATGTATAAACATATTATTTAATAAAGCTGACTGGACATGTTTCTTTCCCTTTATGCTGCTGCCTCTGCTGAATCTTCCCTTGTCAGCAAAGGACTAGTTGCTGCCCTGGAGTTTCTGGAGGCTGCATGCTTTGTCTGGGTAGTCCCAGGCAATTCCTTCTAGGTTAGGTCTGAGTCCCAAGTTGGAGAGCTGCAGTGGAAACAAAGGAGCAGAACAAATATAGCTGTGAGCATTATCCCTTCTTTAAAAGGTAAAAGCTCAGGCATTTGCCTCTTTTTGAACACAAGGTAGTACTTTTCCCCACTTTTTGCCTTTGTTCCTAGTAGCAGAATTAATGACATCCTATTGCACATCAAGGTAAGAAAAATACAGATAATTGAGTTACTGAACCTGCCATTGTGCTCTTGGTCAGCTGCTGGGAAGCAATGCTTTTTGATGGTGACACTATTTCAGCAGAAGAAAATGAACTATGGTGCTGTAGAGACACATGTCCTCCAGGAAAAGAAGTACTATTTTCAGTGTTTCTATCCTTTTTTTCCTCATCAACAGCAAATGATTGCTTACTTTTAAACATAGCACTGAAACTGTTACTGTTTTAATTAGAACAAGCCACTGTAACCAAATCTGAAAAGAATTTGTGACACAAGTGTGGTTAAAGATATTTAAGTGCTTTCCCTGTAGCTCCCTCCTTGGGGAGACGCGAGTGTTTCAGTAAGCTTTTGTTCAGATGAGTGGTACCTGATAAATCATAATTACTGAAATTATGTATCTGAATTTTTTTTCCTCTGTTTTGTTTGTTTTAGTTGTTTTTTGTGTTTTTTTTTTTTCTTTTTTTAATGGGCTCACCTATCTCTCTTCACTGCATCACCATCAGCAAGGAAAAAACAAAAAAGCAGGTCTCACAGGACTTAAATATAATCAGTTAATACTGCACCAAGTGTCTCTAAGCAGAGATTTTAAAAAGTAGAAGCAGAACCCCTAAGAAGAAGCCAGAAAATTTAATCTCTTTGGCTGGGAGCTGGTGGGATGGGAGAAACAGCCAATTGCTTACTGCTGTGCAAAGCTGTGCTCTTTTGTTTTAAAGGTGATAGTGAACACAAACAAGGAAAAAGGCAAAACTTCCTGGCACTCCAATGTTGTCTGGGGCCCCTTTTCAGTAGGCACTGTACTGCTGGTGCCTGCCTTCCAGCTGCAGCCTGTCCCTTGCCATCCTCCACTTTGGCATGGGGCTCTGCCTGAGACCCCTATGCTGCTGCCTACTGAGCAATTCCTATCCCTGTTTAGTAGAAGCCTTTGAAAAATCAGTCCCTACATCTGCTATAAAGCACATCCCAAAGCTCCCACAACAGCAAGCAGAGGAAGGAATGCTCTCTTCAGTCTGGAATCAAACACGTGCTGAGATGAGAAGAGAGCTTTTTCCCTGATACCATCCCTGACTCCAATCATTTAGTCATGGTCAGGGAATTTAAACATTTCCTGCCCTCCCAGTGTGAATCTTGACCATGACCCCTGTGCTCTTCACACACCACACCAGACTGATCCTTGTGCTTTGACTCCATCAGCATTTCAGCCAGCTCAAACCAAGGCTTTTTATTTCACCATATTAGGAAGAAAGAGGCTTTGGTGGGTTGTTTCTTTTGTCCCCACAGTGAGCCTGCTATTTTGTAATATTACTATACCAAAAAGCTAAATGCAAAACAGACCACGTAGCATGGCAACAACTGCTGTGACAACCAGCTTTACCAAATACATCTAAGGTTCCCGGGTAATTAACATTCATTTATGACAATATTAAAAGTATGGAGCTTATTTGGAAAATCAGCTGAACAAAGTCTCCTGAGAACCTGGTATATGAGGCTTGTTATCTCAGCCTGGATTAAATCAAGCTGTGTAAAATTCCTCTAACAAGAAAGGTTAGGCAGAGGTGCCTTATCCTTATTGGTAAACAGCTGAAGCTTGCTTCCAGGTGGTCTGGTACAAACCTTCTGCAATTATTCTGAGTCTGCCTATTAAAAGCCCACCTCTGAAAAGCCCTCCATGTGCTACATTGTGATCCATATACCTGTGGCTTTTGTCCTGGAGGAAGTGGTCTTGCTTTTATGTGATAATGGCAGTTGTCTCCATTTCCTCCAGCCAAAACTGCTCAAAACAGTTTCAGGGGAAAAAAAAAAAATCTTTCTAAGGAAGGAAAGCATATTCTTCACTGCTTTTAATTCATTTTTGAAGGACACTGAATGAGCACTGACTCAGCAAGCTGCCTGCCTGTCTCAGAAACAGATCAGCAAACCCAGGTTGCCTGTCACCTGGGGCTCTTATAGCAAACCTCTGTTTCCAATATTGTTTCACCCTCGAGGCTTTCTGGCTTGTTTTCTCTTTTTCTCATTGTCCATACAGATGTTTACAAGAACAAAATGTTTTCACTAAACTGAATCTGTTGTTCCTACAGAAAAGTTGAACCCCAGTCTTATTGGCAAGTAGCAGTCATGAAGCTGATGCTTCGTTTCATTTGCTCTCCTTGCAGTGGTGAGCTAATCTGAAAGGCTGACTAAATTAAACACAGGAGGGATCTCGTATCCCTGCTTCCTAGATGGAAAATGCTGGGAGAGGAGGATGAACCTTAAAGAACCAAGCAAAAATTACAGACTGCTCCACTGAATGAGTTGAAATTGTTTTTGGAGTGAAATGGGCGAAAAGAAAATAAGCCAAACAGATCCAAACCCAAAACCCTGAAATAAGAAAAGAAAAAGGAAGAAAGGAAAAGTTTACTGCAAGGGCCAATGTCATCAGGGAAATTCTGTATTATTGGATGTTGGTCACAGGAGAAAGGGTTAAAGAGTGCCAGTAAGGAGAAACATGATGATATGATGTAGAAAGCTTTATGTGGAAAGATGTTTTTGTAAAAAAGCAGGGTATTTCCATGGCACAGAGGGAGGCTGATTCAGCTGTGTGTGACTTTGGTTTTGCCCTGGCACATGTTCACAATGCTGATGAAATGCAACAGCAAAGCAGGCTTACTGAACCTAGATTTTATGCTGCACATATTGTGCAGAAGTGTGCTACTCAGGATCTGACAGCACACATTGATTTCAGGATAGGCAAGCTAAATCCAATAAGCAGTTCTTACCCTATCCGTGAAGTAAAGGTTTGTAAAAACACATGAAGAGCTGGCTTAGTCACACCTAATGATTGCTTACAGGCTGAGTAATGACAAAGCCAGGCTTATCTTTTCAGCTTAATTAAGTAACAGCTATTAAAGAATCCATAGAAAAAGCAACAAAACCTTTTTGAGATTAAAGCCAAGATTAATCCTTGTTTATGCAGAGAGACAGGACATCTTACTCTCATGGGTCATTATGTTTCATTTCATTCAGTGAGTCCTGAACCAGTGTCCTGAACAACAATTAGTCACATTTATAGGAATGGGGAAGATGAAGGAATCAAAATGCCCTGGTCATTTTCGGACTATGATCCACCTTTCATTTTGAAATCATTCTATCAGTGTAGCCACTTGCTCAGCTCTTCCCAAATGTAAGAAAGTGGATTGTAGCTTATACTGACAACAGAAAAAAAACCCATTTCTCTTTATTAAGAATTATAATTTTCTCTATTCTGAATTGTTAAGAATCAATCATGCACCAATTTCTCTCTTTTTTTTTTTTTTTTTAAATGTATACAAATTCCAGGCAAATGAAGAAATAGTATTTCTGCCCCAAATTTCTAATCTGGTTCCCTCATGGTGGCCCTATTCCAGCACTGATGCTGTCTGCTTATTTCTTTCTCCTCATGTTTGGTGACTTTTGCTCACAGAGAAGGGTATATCTCAGACAATCATAGAATCATAGAATAGTTAGTTGGAAAGGACCTTAAGAGCATCTAGTTCCAACCCCATGCCATGGGCAGGGACACCTCCCACTAAACCATGCCACCCAAGGCTATGTTTGCAGTCTTCTGTTTCTGATTAACTTACACAGATGCTAAGCAAGCTGTAGGCAGTGGATCCTAGAGTTTCCCTGCTCTTTCTCTAATATCTGTTGTAGCAAATATTTAAGCTATCATGCTGATTGGTTTCACAGAGGTGTCATGTAGCCTTCCTTGTAACAGAGTATTTGAGTGAGAAGCAGAATAGGATTTTATTTCATTAATAACCTCATCCTGTTGCCTAGCAGAACTTCAAAATCATATGAATCTCATTGCTCCTTTTCACAAAGCTGAGTCTCAAAATAAGCTGAGCTATTACCTTACTGTATTGGCTAGACTTGAAAACACAGGAATTCAGTACTTTACACATTTTTGTTCTACAAAATAAGTTTTTGCCAACTATTAATTTTACAAACTTCTTTAATGACTCTTAAGGTTTAAAGACTTAAAAGATTTAAATGAATTAGAAGAGATTAATTTATTTATAACACTTCTGCAATTCATCAAAATACTAACAGGAGATAGGCAATTCAGCTATGGAGTTTTACAGACCATTTCTAAATGCAGTCCACCTTGGGTTCTTCAGCTCTCTCTTCCACTGCTTTTCATAGTGGAACGGAAGTCTCCCATCTGTAACAAGGGCCACATTGTGACCACTCCAAGGCTGAGCATGGAGATTGCAGAAGAATCTCTCTCTGTTTGTGCTCTTTAGTGTGAGGGCTCTCACAATCAGACCCTTTGAGCTAGGGGAGTGCAGGGAATATACTCTTTAGGTATTGCCTGCTGGCAACAATGACCTTTGGGGACATGACCCAGACCTCTCCTCCACACAGGCAATCACATCACTCCAGTGCTGGTCCAACAAGACAGAGACAGTGTGCACTACATGGCTTCAGTGTGTCTGTCAAAATCTGAAAGGGACTATTTTTACTTGCTAGTCCTAACAAGGCTGTTCCTAAAGGACAGCAAGGATTCCCAAATGATTAGCAGTAACAAGATACAATCTGTTCACCACATTTTTTCAAGTGAATTGGAGAAGAATTCTTTTCACATGCATTAAGAGGAAGCATGATAAGCTAGTTTTGAATGCTGAAGACTCAAGGACATGACCAGATCATGGCAGAGTATGATAAGTATAATTTTCAGTGGGTGTGGGCAAGAAGAGTCTGGACATGGCCTACAGTAAACAAAAGCTGTTTGTGAGCAACCAGTGTAAATATCTTAAATATTTCCAGCACATTTTTATTGTTAAAGGTGACAAATTATTTTGTTGTTTTGGTTTTAGTTTAAGTCTGACTGCTTTTATGTAGATGTATCTAGGGCAGACCAAACTTTTCCAGAGAGAAATGTAGGCACGCGGGCCATGTACTATGGGTTTAGGAAATCCTGTGTTTCCAGGAAATGTTTGATCTATTGTGCATGTACAGTACAAATGATTTGTGTCTGACCATTGAACCCACTGGAAGTGACAGGTCATTGTACCTATGCCTCAATGCTGACGAATGCCTCCAGGAGGAGGCCTTGCTTTGTCTGCACTGCACAATTTATCCTCATGTTGAATAGATGCCTTCAAAAATTTCAGCTATCTGGCACACACCCAGAGAAATCACTAGGTAGCTGTGCGCCCTGAGATCCTGGACAAACTGCTCCAATTCCACCCGAACTGAATTTGAAATCAAAAAGTGATAGGATGAAAGGAATCAGCCTCAAGCTTCACCAGGGGTGGTTTAGACTGAATACTAGGAAAAATTTCTTCACTGAAGAGTAGTCAGGCATAGGAACAGGCTGCCCAGGGAAGTGATGGAATCAGTGTCCCTGGAAGTGTTCAAAACACATGTAGACGAGGCCCTTAGTGACAGATTTTAGTGGTGGTCTTGGCAATCCTGGGGCAAAGGTTGGAACTGAGCATCTTAAAAGTCTTTTCCAACCTAGTTGATTCTGTGATTCTTTGATTCCATGTATGGCAGTTCTGGATTTACTACTATAACATTACCAGTCCTTGGCATGAATTATTCAGTTAAACCACCCAGTAAGCACGAGGCAGATGCATTTTGTTCTGCAGCTTGGCGCAAAGAGCTACCTAGTGCCTTACCCAAAGTAGCAAACAAAGATGAAGCAGAGTGACTTAAACGAGAAGGAAGCAAAAATACATTAGATCCTATCTAAACTCGGGTACTGCATGAGGTTTAGTCATGTTCGCTGCATTCACTCAGTCCCTCCTCAGAGAGCTATTTGCAGTAGTGAGGAAGCTCTCACAAAGGGCAGTGGAGGAGCTGTATTTCTCTTTTGTTTCCTACTGCTCTGGCAGTGTCACTTCTAAGGTAATCAGCAGCCTTCTAAGAACTCCCTGGGGACAGTATTGTCTCAAGCCAACTGGAATACGTCAGGCCACTCTGCATGCGTGTGTGTGCAACTACGAACACCAAGGAGGTTAGGAGGAGGAGAATAATGTGCAGATTAATCCCAAATCATCTCTCACAATAAAATTGATAAGTCATTGACAGCAGCTCACACTTAGCCAGACTCATTATTTATAATACCATAGGATACAGCTAAAACTGCAGGGAATGCACAGGTTTGAGAGCTCCAGTGAGGCTTAAATCATTCAACAAGCGAAGAAGCAAACCAAATAATACCCACAGAGGATGTAAACTGGGCAGCGTTAAAAGATTTTTTTGGCTCTAGAAGCACAAACTAGATTTTCTAGAGAAAGAGTACTATTGAAATACGTGTCAGACATGATGAAATACTGGAACAAGGGGTCAAGCTTTCTACAGCTTTCAGTACAGCTTCTAACATGGCCTGCATTTATTTGGTAATTGTGGAAGGATATATACTCATTTTTACTTTAGATCATTCTAAAGGAGCTATCCTTTCAACCAGTATGACTATTATCATTAAGGTACAATATTTTTACAAATTTCTCTCTCTGAAACACTTCAAAAGACAAATTGAGTTATTTTGGTTGAATTAAAGTACCAATGGAAAGAACTGGACCCTGCTATTGATTGGAAGACATCTAATGCATCTACACATATTGCAAGTGTAAGCTGTTTAATCTCATGACCTAATCAATGAAGGGAGGCAGATACTTCTAGAGAGTGAACATGTAAACTAAATAGAAACTTGAAGTTATGAAGTATGTCTTTGAAGTTTTCTTTGTGCTTCGTTTTAAGTGAAGTCCAGCTGTTACTTTCTTCCTTCCTATAATCAATGTGCCCTTTTAAGTACATGTTACCAGTCCACAGCTTACATTTTTTTCAAAGGCTTCAGGACCTAAGCAAGCAAGCACTTATTTTCATGCGTTATTGGGTTTTCCTTTAAATATGTTTTAATGCATATGGAAGGCAATGACTGAGCTACAAAACGTGAATATCTAGTCTGTCTTATGTATTCATTTATATTTTCGTTAGGAATGATATCGGCTGTACCTCAGTTCAAAAGAAAACATTCTTAACATTGTGCATAGCAGTATTTACAGGACTGGACTGAAGTAATGTAAAGCAACACATTGAACTTTTAAACCTAAGCAACGGATATCTTTCAGAGCTATTTTATTGAGAAAATTGCTTAGGTGAGGAAGATACGGTTAAATCTTACAATAGAGCGGAGAGCAACTTCACACTGTCACTATAAAAATCCTGGATCAGATTCTCAGATAGTAATAAACTGTTGAAACTCCACTATCTTAATTGATTCCTTATGCTCAAATTTAGAACATCTTTCTTTGTGGTACTGCTAATGTTGAAGTTATTGCAAATCACAAAAAATTTCATGAGCAAATGTACTTCTCACTGTTTAGATTTTTCTCAGCAGCTTTGGGTTGGCTGTCAGGCTATTCTGAACTCTCAGCATGTATTTTCCATGGTGTATTGTACTTTGTGGTATACTGAATCAGGCAGAAGGAATGAAATATTTGCTGGAAAATGCTGTAGCCAAATACAAATCAAGATGTGCACATAATTCTATTTTTTGTCACTCAAGCACATTGGTAAAAATTGTATGAGTTACTTCGGAAAGAGTCATGAATTTGCTGAATAGACTATTCCTTTCTTAATGAGACTGCTCTAGTAAAGCAGTGTAGATAAAGAATGTAGAATGAATAAAGCAGTGTAGATGAATCTTGGAGAATATCTCAAAGCACTACATTCCTATTTTTACCTGAAGAAAAACGGTTATGCATCAGCTGGAAACTGATGGGAAGTACCTCAACATGGAAACTCTTCATTCAGTGTTCTGAATATGATTTTATTCTGGATGACTTGAGGCAAGAGTAGGACTCATTTCTACCTCCATCTCCATACCTCCACTTGCAGCTGTCCCAGAACCCTGTCTCTTTCCCTTCTTTCCATTTGAATTAAGCGCTGCTGGACTGGGTGAAAGCCTTCTGTAGAGGTGGAGTAAGGAGAGAAGCTGATAGGGGCTCTTTCTATAGAGAGTAGGTTACACCAGTGTGGCACAGGGGAACATAACGTGTAGGATGAGAGAACGGGGTTGCAGATGATGGGTGTATTTTCACATGTTTCTCCAACAGCTTTCGGTCATCATATTTCCATATCAGAAGAAGTCACAGGCTAGCCCCTTTCTCCATCCAGTTCTAAATATTTATAAAAATCTCAGAGTCAAAGCAATCAGGTCACTTTACATTATAAAGAAAATAAATTACTAAAAAATCTCAAACAGCTAGGTAATATTAACAGAAGTAAATCCTCTTGGCACTGCTGAACCAATGGAAGTTTTGATGATACAGTGCACGTTTCACCTTCAAGCTTCAAAAAGAAATCTATATTAGAATAGGTTTTTGACCTACATTTTTGAGGGAAGAAATGAATAACTAATTTTTTGGTAATTAGTTCATATTCTTTCTGGTCAAAATTTTAGAACATTTCACTGACTTTAAAATTAAATAAGGGTATATTATTTGGCAACCTCTCCCACTCAGGACATCAATAATTATGCAAATATAACTGTAAGCATAAAACTGAATTTAAGCAAAAGCTGGTAGAAGACTCCTATCAGGGACTGGTCTAGACAATTTTCATTTATAATGTAAGTACACAGAATTCTTTACTGTAAGGGTGGTGAGGCACCAGAATGAGTTGCCCAGGGAAGTTGTGAATGCTTCATTGCTGGCACTGTTCAAGGTCAGATTGAACAGAGCCTTGGGTGACATGGTTTAGTGGGAGGTGTCCCTGCCCATGCAGTGGGGTTGGAACTAGATTATCTTAAGGTCCTTTCCAACCCTAACTCTTCTATGATTTTATGTGTTGGCAGGAACCTCTTGAGATGCCAGATGAGTCTGGTATATTTACAATACTATGAACATAATGATAATGGGGAGATGTAAGAAAGGACAGAGCAGAGCTGAAGATGAAAAGTGAAAGCTAAAATCTGGTGGAGACAAGCACAACAGACAGAGAACACCAGCTAGAAGATCACAGGTCTCCAAAAAGCAGACATTCCTATTTTCAGAGGAAACAGTGGACCACAAAATCAAATCTAGTTTATTATACTCTCAGGTCTTTAACAGAAGAATGAAGAGAAACAAAAAATAGAACCCCACTATGTGTTTTCTTATACTTTGACTATAAAATTCCAACCAATGGCATATAAAAGGTTTTTGTGATCTTAAAGTGATTTCTATGTTTGTACTAAAGAAATGGAGAAAAAATCTTCATGGAAATTGTCAAGGCAACATCCTAAATTTCAAGTGGTATTTTTCTCATTTGTGTTCTAATGTTTGTACTATGTGCCTGTGAAAAACATGGCCTTTCTATGTAAAGAGCTAAACAAATCAGTGATGCTTCCAAACCACTTGGACTCCAGTGAGAGCTGGATATGTTTAACTAAGTTACACTTCTTTACAGTGCCTATAAGTAAAGCAAATAACAGAATGAGAAAAATCACCTCTTAAATGGGAATGCTACTACATGATGTATAGCAGCTTTCCACTTTCTTTCAACTACCTTTATTTCTTCTACTTAGTGTTTTTGAGGTTTATCTGAAATACTTCATCTACGAGCCCTCTGAGGGAAGCAGCAGCTTGCCAAGTATTTCAAAGCTAGCTTTACAAATCTACTGCAGCTCCTGAAGCTCTTAGAGCTACAGAGACCGCTAATATTTATAAAACATGGTGCTTTTGTTTAGAGTCCTTCAGTGATGTGAGAAATTCAGAATCCTGCAAGCAGCCCAGCTGAAGCCCACCAAATGACTCTTCTGTATAGGGTTTGGAAGTTTAAATGTCTTAATATTGATGTTAGGGGAGTAGGATGTAACTCTTGAAAATCTCTGAGGATAATGAGACCTTGTTGGAAAGAAGTCTTCTTGACTCAGAAGACACAGAGGGATGATATCTCAGCTTATTAACATACCATCTTAACATAGGTACAAAATGCCCATTCACTTTGTCCTTGGAAGCAGAAAATTTAGATTGCCCAGAACCATTCTAGAGAGTTCAACAACACCTTTTGTAGACATTATGTATTACAGGAAGGGATTACTCTTAGATATTTTGACATTTACTGGTTTGCTTTGGCTTGTTTTAAGATCTGGATTTGAACCAGATCTTGTTGGGAGAATGGAAAGAGAATTTTGGAGAATTGCTTCTTTAAGCTGTGTTGAGTTCTCCTCAGTCACCTGGGAGTCTAAACCCAGATATCAAATCATAGTGTGGTAGATAATAACAGCAGAACCAAGAATTTGATAATTACTAAAACATCCCAACCACTCCCTGCAGCATTTAATTAACTATATGGGCAAGAGCTCATTCATCATAACAGGACCACAGAGACATCAAGTAGGAGTTACAGAGGAAGGTAAAGTGACATCTCTAAAATTATGCAGATGTTTTGTCACTGCAGAGGGTTAACCATACAAGATTTAGTTTGTGACTTAAAGCTATGGTACACCATAAGTAATAGAAGTGCTAATCTTCTGTAAGTCCTACAGAGGTTGACTGAAGTTTCTAACAGCACTTTGTCAACTCTGTACATATTCTTGGCTGGATACCCTCTAGAAAGTAATTAATACTGCTATGCAAACATAGTAAATCATGTTTGAAAGTTCACATGCTCATGTCAAATGAGTATGACCAAGCTGTTGTGCCCTCTGTCATTGTGGATACATGCTCTTCTTCCCACTCCTGCCTAGATAAAAGCCATGATCCATGACGGGAGGTGAAGATTCACCAGGCATTGATGCATCTTTTAACGATCGTGTTAGATCTTTCACTGTGCAGGCACTTTATGTATGTTGTGAAGCTGTAATGCTATCCTTCCCATGAGGACACCGAATTACTTATCCGTGCTTTTGATATAATGCATCTTGGCTGAACTACTGCAGCTCTCTCAGTCTGGAAGTTTTCCAGTCAAGGGTTATATTTATGTCAGTTACAGTTGATTCAAAATGCTTCCACAGGATCTTGAACAGGCTAACACATCTTCATGAGTTTAATACAAAACAGAGATGGTATAGAGCTTCCCATTATAGCTGGGGAATAATCATGCTTGTGCCTCTAGTTCTTTGGTTTGAGTGTCCTTGCTTGGTATTCAGCCACTACTTGGACCAGTACCATTTCTGGACTTCCAGGCAACTATAGGTTATGCTTCCAAAAGGGACAAAGGTCAGAAGTCACCTAACTCCCATTTTCAGTCACCTAACTCCCAAGATTCAGTAGCGCAAACCCTATGGACTTACAGGGAGAGTAAATGCTTCTGCACCCAAAGTCAGTTTTGACTTCGGTTTTTACGTCACAGAATCACTTTTGAAAATTAGCCTTCAACTTAATTGTATACCATTACAGTCTTTGTCCTCAGAGTTGTTCTTTTTCTGTGAGCATTAAGCTTGTCCAATTTTCTAGGATTTTGAACACCTAAATTCAAGCCTTATATTTTAAATTTGGCTTTGATTAACATAGCTGTTCTTTATTCTTTTGCTCGGAAAGAGTTTCTTCAAGACCGCTATAAAGTCAGCCTGTTTGCATTGTATTGTACCGTTAATCTCCTTTTCCTTTATGACATACATACAGAGTATCCTAAGGGGAAGATTACTATACTTATATACAGATTCACACTCATATAGAAATATATGTATGAATAGCCAGCATAGATGAGAACAAAGGCAGGGAATATTTTACAATCTCATAAAAGCATTTGTGAAAAACTCTAGATAACACATAAGATGGAATGTTTTGTAAGGCATGAACCAGGGGACTAACATTAATTGGTTGCTTAATGGAAGTGTAGTTCAACATAAAATTGCAACAGATTTTATTCAAAGTAGTTGGAATCATTTATGTGGGAGAAAGATCTGTCAAATTAAGAGGCTGCTATATCATTATGATCACTTGTGTGCAGCTCATTGCCGAAAGTTTTCCAAAATAATACATTTGAAAAGACTTTCTAATAAAAAGTAATTGAAATAATTGAAGAAAACATGATGTTGCTTAGAGCTGCAAGGTTCATTTTCAGCACAATTTAGTCATTAACTTAAAAGAGCATTACTAGTGGAGGTTTTCTAGCTGTCTAGAATTCTGTGTTTCTCAGAGACTTTCTGAATTAAGAATCGCTTTGAAATTGCTTTCCCTGAAGAAGTCCTAACACCTAAGTGAGCTGTCTTTTCATTGTATGGACAGGATCACCTTCATTGAGAACAAACAAAAGCAAACCCAGAAATGGGAGATCCCTCACAAATTCTTCCATTCATATGAAAAATAAGTCACAAAACACAAAAAGCCCTATCTCCCATCCTTACAGAGCACTGCTGGGACATGTAATGACACAGTATTTGCTGTAGAAACTCAATTAGTGCTAGGAGTATAACTGTCCAGTAGAAATTTCACAGTAATTCTGCTGATCTGATTGTCTTTTCTAAACAAATCAATCAAGAATCTAGATAGCAAAAGTCCCATCTCCAGGGATATTAGCTGCCTGGATTTCCTTTCAGTAAGACTTCATGTTTGACAAGGGAAAACAAAAGTACTTGCTCTCTTATCCTCACCAAAGTCAATTAAAATCTACTGTGTACTCATCATATTGGGCTATGATCATGACATTGTGCTGCTCTGCAGCATCTGATACCATTTCAGACAACCCTTTGCTTCCCAGTATAGGCCTCATGCTACCACTACAAAAGGAATAACTGGGGAAGAACTACTTTAAAAGTTTTCCCAAAGGCAAGGAGTATTATTTATGCTGATGGTCATGACCCCAGCTCATGGTATTTTGCTGCAGGGAACTTTGGAACCGGAAAGGTTATGCTGGCCGTTTCAAGAGTGTGCAAACTGCCATGGTGCAAGAACTGCTAAAAGATACTGCTCAAACACTCCTGATGTTTTCTCTGGAGTTGCAGAGCTGTGAGTGTCACGTCAGCCCACCAGTGGCAGAGAATCCCCTGGAATTCCTCTGTGAGGGATGAGAGAGCCTGTCCGTGAGTGTTGGATTGATGGTCTCTATTGTTTGCGTTTATTTAGACTACATAAACAAGCTTCCAGTTTCCTCGGAACAATGTGGATAAGTCCTAGTTTCCAGCTGTCTTGAATTTCTCCAGTTTTCATTACTAGGTAAACACTTCTAGCTGCTCATCACCACCAGTCCCCTGCTGCCTTGGATTTTTACCTGTGTCGTTACCAGACATATGCACCTTCAAACATCAGAAAGAGCCTGAACTATGTGCAAATCCCTTCCTGCCAAGTGTACAAAACCAAGCCAGATTTGAGTTCAATTTAAAAAGTATAGGTTTGAATAACGTATTTGTGAATGTAGAAGCACTTTAACTCATTTAGCCATGTAATTTGTACCTATGCATCACTTAAATTGTCAGACCTGCTTTCCTTCCACAGAATGATATAAGTTTCTTCTTTCCTTACAGCTAGGTTTGTATAAAGCTCTAATTGTGCAAGTTAGAGTCTGATCATGACACCAAGCTGAAATGCACATAAATATATGACATCAGAAGGCAGAAGTTGAAAAAGAGCAATTTCTGACCACAAATCAAAAGAAAGCAAAAATGTGGGAAAACCTATGATTGACTCAATTTGAAATAAAGATTCTGTCCCCTTTGGAACATTATTCCAGCAGAACACATTTTTGAAACAGAATAAACAGTGAGGAAACACTGAGTTATAACTGAGTATCTTTTTCTAGATGCACACCTTGATAAGAAAACCTTAAGCGTGTTCATGTTAACAGATTCTCAATCTGTATTTTCATGCAACTTGAGTCAATGCAAAGCATGCATATGCCCATTATTCAGTTGCTTTTGCTTGCATGCCGTCCAGTTGTTTTTCTACAGTGGATATTGGTTTTTTTTTTGTTCCCCCCTTTCCTGCCTGTAAAGCTGGAAAATTCCACGAGTGATAACTCTGACAGATTGCTCCCTCTCCAGTCTTTCCTTGTTTAAGAAAAAAAGAGGGAGGGAACAGGGTCTGGAAGACTGAGAAGTCACAGATTTAGTAAATTCTGCAAGTCTTACCTTGGAGCAGGAGAAAACCTGGGTGTTATCCTTAAAAGAGCAGAGCAGAGTGCGTCTGAAACCCAACTTCTTCATGCTCTTAGTGGCAGTGAGTCTCTCCCCAGCCTATGATCACCAAGTTACATATTCTGGGAGCTATCTGACAGCCTGTGATAGGATATTCTGCCTCTAGTCATACAAGGGCTGCGGGAACAAAGAGCTGTAGAGCTTCTGGCCCTTGTGGGAAAAGAACTGACACTGCTCCATCACTATTTGAAGAGTAGATGCCTTCAGGATAAATCCTCTTAGTGTGCTTTCCTGTTTATGTCAGAACTTAAACCTTTTATCCATTTCCTAAGAGAAGAAATAAAAAAGTAATCGGCACTAGACTGCACTGTAATTCAGGAGGGTCTCCGTGAGGTGGGTCAGAAAAAAGAGCCAATTTATGTGTTTTCGGCTAAAAGGATATGAGACACTATCATTAGCATAACACAGAAAAATCACAAATGACCAGATGCAAATTAATGAGGAGCTCTCTCTCCATGGAGATGGCTGCTCCACCCAGAGCAGAAGCATAGAGCATAATGCTAGTGAGGAAAGAGAAGAGAGTACAGCTGTTATGAAATCAAATATTTATGGGGAAGCCTTTCTTGTTTTTACTACAGTGGGATGATCAGTGGGAGGCCTAAACAAATACTGAAAAAAGCATGCACCACGTTTCATATGAACAGTGGCTCAGAATTGAGTTTTGGTCACAAGATAAAATAAGGTCTTTGAATTTGGGGATGATTTTGAGCTGCAGCTAGGGGATAAGTATGTGCAAGATATTCCCTACCACAGTCTGTTAATGTCATCAAATGAGCCTAAGAAATAACTCTTAAGCATGGTAAAGATATAAGATGGTCAAACATTACTCCCTCCCCAAGTTTTTGTTTATCCATTGAAATGCTTAAATTGGTCTGTTAAATTAGCAGCATTCCTGTCATCATTCCTCGATCCTGAAATATATGAGGAAAAAATTACTTTCTGGCTATAAGCTTTTTGTTATACTTCACTTCCTCCAAAGACATGGCTAAAGCCCTTAAGCAGAATAAAGGGAAAAGAAAGTCTGTTATTTACTCAGAGAAAACAAAAACAAAAACAAAAAGCAATGAAACTGAAACAAAGAAAGGAGAAGGGAAAGGACTTCCTGAATCAGACACAGATTTCCTAAGGGGACAGAAAAGAGCAAAACCAGAAGTGATTTGGCTTTACAGTTCATCTGGAAGCTAAATTTGCTTTCTGTTCTAAACTGGACTTACTGTCACCTTTCTATTTCTTCTGGGAAACTTTTCAGGTGACGTAAATCCTTGAAAATGTTGAAAACTGCTGGATATTTACCACTGTCTGTGGGTCTGTTCATGGACTGGTAGGTCACCCTTTAATGGGTAAACTGCAGGGAAGAGCATGGCTCAGGAATTTAGCAGTGGACTGTGGGGCTGTTCATTCTAAAAATCTGGTGGTGCTGACCAGAAACTGCTTGGCAGCTACTGCTGCTTTGCCTGAAATGATACAGTGATGATAGTCCATATAATCTAAATACTTCTACAGCGATACCTCCCTACAGTTATTCAGAGGCATCCTCTAGCCTAAATAGTCATGAGGCTGCCCTTCCTATTTCCTTCAAGGATGTCCTCTCCTTTCAGTTAAGTAATATACTGCTGCCACCATTACTCTCCTTGAGTGGTTGCAGTATAAAGAAATTATTTTTTTACCTAATCCTATGATTTGTCTGACCAGTCAGATAAATACAGTTTTAGGACTGCCTTTTCCCATAATTGCTAATTAAGCTTCATAACAGTGACTTAGGTTTTCCTGGGAGTTAAGGTGAGATTTAATTGCATTTGAGAAATGTGAAGGCTGGTTCCCATTTGCAACCTTGCAGCTTGCTGTCTGTAAGGTACAGAAAAACACCGCCAGGGAGGAAGGGGAGGAAATGGAGGTCAGCTCACTTGCAGCAATTCACAATAAGCGTATCTTCCCTCTGGCTGCTCTCAGCAATTAAAGCACTCCCTGTGTTTCAGTAAGTGCTGAGTCCTTTTGTCTAACATGAGATGTTGAGCTGGAATGTGTGAGTTAGGACTCTGCTCACCATGGGCTCCTGATTACACCTCCAAAGAACAGCTCGGCTCACTTATGGATGAGGTGTCTCGCTGTCCATACAAGGAGAAGACAGTGAGGAACTCACTAAAGAGCTATTAAATGCTGGAAGTGGATAAATGCTCACTGGGCATTAGGTAAACTTAAAATTGAAGGAACTGTGACCTTGTCTGCAGTGTGCTTGCACTTCATATATTTTACCTCCAAAATACATTCTTTTCCTTTACATTTTAAACAAACCTTTCAGTTAAAAGTCTTGCCATAAAATATGGAAATACATTTAAACATTGTTTTTGCCCTCACCAGCACAACTATGAGCCCTAATCACAGCTGTCCTGTGAAAAATAAACAGCAGTGAACTCATATACACAGGTGTTCCATAGAAGCCAGCAGAGATTTGCATAACACACAGCTCTGCCTGCACTGGCACCTTTATTCACATTTGAGTATTGTGTTTCATGTTTTGTACAAATGTAGCTCTGAACTAATTCCACATACGGTACATAATGATGAAATATTTCAGCAGATATACTGAATGTCATACAACTGATAGATACTGATACATGGTTTCATGCTATGCATTTTCTATAGTCAAATGCTGAGACATAAAATAGTCCTGCTGTTGTCTCCATTTTATGACTGTGGAAATACATAGATTCCTTACAATAAGACAAATGTTTAAGGTTTTTGCATCATCTGGATGTAAGAACTGGTCATAAATAATTAGCTGTATAGGTTACTGATTTTTCAGGGCTTTGGCCAAACAAGTACTTGAAAAAAATCTTCATTTAATCTAAACCAAAGCCATTTTCTTCTCTTATAGAAATGCAGAACAATAAAGAGTTTGATGTCAGAGATTTGTTTTACTTTTCTGTTGAAAGTTAAATCCACATAAATTAGAAACAAAACAGTTCATTTGGAAGATGTTGCAATGAAATGTTTCAGCTTTTTCTGATTTTTGCCTATTTTTTTTTTCTTGGTTCAAAAAAAAATGCTCTGTTAATTTTTCTGATGATACAAACTCTTTTTTTTTTTTTTTTCCCTGAAAAAGAAATGTCCCCTTTTTTTCTTTTGTTCCTACTTCTAAATGCAGTCACTTATTTTAACAGGTCACTGTTGCTGGGGAATAGCTTTAAGGACTTGTCCAACTGATGTCATATGGCAAGCATGAAAATAAAAATACAAGACAGGAACTGGAAGAATTATCATTGAATTAATTATTCCACAGAAATTAAACTGGCATGATCATGATCATGTGGTGGTTTCTTCTGAAACATAACTGCTATTTCCAGGGACTCTATATATTGATCTATTCCAGCTGTTAGTGAACAAAACTTGGATGCTCTTCTCCAAGCTGGATTTTACATTAACACTGGGATACCTATAGCACACAAGCACCAAATTTGGCTTGGTTTTCATAGTAGAAAAATACAATACCCTAAAACTTAATAAGTGATGTTTTGGAAAAGAACAATGTAGACAGGAAGAAAATAGTTGTCTGTGTCTAAGCAGTAGAGACTTGACATCAGCTCCTCTGATGGCATGAAAGAGTAAACCTTCTCTTAGAAGATCTCTGAAGATCTGTTCCTTCTATATGTGTTTTGGCAGGGGATCTGTGAATTTTCCTACCTACACTCATGATTGATTAAGATTTAATTGTGATCTTAGCTCTGCCTAGGAGACCATTAATTTACAGAATAGAGATTTTTCAAAAGCATCTACTTAACCTCAAGACCATTTAGACATAAAACCAGTCAGGCAGAGAAGAGGGTTTACAGTGCATGACAAAGAAGGATTGCAAAATGTGCAGTGCCGACACAGGAGAACTGTGGAATGGAGAACCCCTCCTCACAGTGCCTGTAGGAAGGGTTATGTTTTGCAACACCCCTGTGCCACGTGGGGGGCCTGTGGCCCACTGCTAAGCTGGGTTTCACAAATAAGCTGAGGCGGCATTCTTTATCTGCAGTAACGCTTGGGTCGACTGCGAAGGTCACCTTGACAAATGAACTTGCCTGGTGGAAAACAACCTCCTCCACTGGTAAATTAAGTAGGAAGGCACTGAGCATGTTTTCCAGTGCCCATTTTCAGCAATAACTGCAAACCAGGGCCATATGTACACTGGAAACAGTATGTGGAGCTGTCTGACTGGGGAGCCAATTTTTGTGGAATATACAAACACAGAGGTTTTTCTTAGGTGGTTCTTTGATCTTTGGAGAAACACTATTTCTCTCCTTAATTTTCAGTCATCGTATGACTTTTGCAATATTCTCTGAATAGGTACCTCAAACAAAAGCCTGTTCTCTTGCACTAAATTATATAATAGAAAAACTATTTATGAGAAATTAGTTATACTGATCTCAAGGATTTTAAGTACAGTTCCATAGGGAAGCCACTTACTCTCCCTTAGAGTGATCATTTCTTTCAAAGCTAAACCGTGAAGGCTAAGATCAAAAAGATAACTGGTGGAAGAGTCACTGAGTGAGGAGGACATGAACAACAAACCCTGTCAGTCAGCTGGCAAGAAAATGAAGAGGAGAATAACTTTCTATTATCTCTGAGTTTCAATGCATTTTCACTTGCAAAGAAGAACCTGAGCTGATAGCCTGTAACGCTATGATTTTCTACATTTGCCAGCACCAATTTCTGGCCTTTGCTCCTCTGCAGCAGCATTCTGACCGCTCTCACACCCTGAATCAGGTGTGGCCCTGAAGAGCTTGAATCACCCTTCAAGAGCAGTGAATTTCTGACCCTTAGAAGTAATCTTTCTCACTGATCCTTCCTCATTCTGCTTTTTGACAGCCCAAAACATCTTTCCAAACTGATCTTTCCACTACTTCTCCCTGATGCTGCTCCACGTCTTTGACACACAAGGAAATGTTAGGGGTAGGGTTTCTGCAATTTAAAATAATTACTTGCCTCTCTCATCCAAAACAAGAATATTCATAAACTATGATGTGGGCTGAGGGTTCAAAGATTATTATATAGAGTATAAAAACCCCAGAATACATGACATCAAGGGCTGAAGGATTACTTGCAGCTTGAGCAAAACCAGAGGAACTTTGTCTAAGCCCAAACAAAGCCAAGCAGTGGGTAAAATTGCTGGCTTACTGATTGCCAAGTATAAGACATTCGTTCCCCCTCCTTCCTTAGATGTTAACCAAACACTGCTAAACCAGCTACAGCTAAACCCCTGTAATGTGTCAGAGATATTTTTATATCAACAGATGTTCTTCACTAATGTGACTTTAAAAGTAACTATAACTGACAAACTCATATTTGGCCACTAATCTTTATTTAAGAACTGGGATGATTTGTATGTTGAGTTTCTAATGGTCTATCGACCAGTTCACTTCTCCTTAAAGGTGAGGATTCAATTTGAACAAATTATCTTATTCTCTTCACCCATTAGGTAATGTTAATTTAATTAGCAATATTACTTGAGGAGGATTATAAATCACAAAATGTGTTCCAGTAAAGGACTTTAAAAAAACCCCTAACTAAATAGGCATTACATCTGAAAGTTCTGCTGGACACAAATAGGCAAAGGAAAAAAGAAATTTTTACTTTCTTTACATAATTATGGCTCTGCATATGCTCAATCAATTACAAATGTCCAATCTCCAAAGTTCATTCCTTTAAACATAAACATACATAAGCCAAAGACATATCTGATTACCCTGTATAACATAAATATTAGGTTAGTCTAAAATTTTGTTAATTATTGGACATGAAAGTGGAACTGAGTTTGGCAGACAGGCGGAATTTGGTATGCCTGTCTTGCACAGTGTAGCAAAAAAGAGGGTAGGAGAAAAGAAAATTTTATCAACAAGTTTTAAGAAGGAGTCTGTTAACTACTCCACTGTGAACCATCACAGACTTTTCAACTTAAAAAATAAAGCATGAGAAATTTGAAAATACTAGCATGAGATAAACAATCAAAAGAAAAGAGCATCAACCCCGCTCAAAAGTAACCACGATACTACTGTTTCCATCACCATAAATGGCATTAAGAGACTGACAGTGGCTGAGACCACAGATATCCCCTCTCCTGGCTTCAATCCAGAGACCTAAAGCCCAGCATATTCAGTTGTTGGCACACACAGAGTGGCCAAAATCATGCCTGTGCCACCTGAGGAACTATGACCATCACTAGTACTGCTGAAAGTGGTGTTTTGTCCTTATATGTAGAGGTCTGAACAGATGCAGTGCTTGCAAGGTAGTACAGACTCAGGCCTCAGAGGCACTTCTACCTGTCTGGGAAATGGGCATACTCCTTTCCAAATGAAAATGCCTTCATCAGCCTGAATGAGGCTCCTGCTTGATTTCAAGATCAAGGCTTTTCTCAAGATTAAGAAATCTTTGGCTTCAATAGCACTGTCCTAACAAGATCTACCTAGACCTATGGTTTTCATGAACACCAACATGCAGAAAATCACTTCTTCAAAGCCACTTATCACCTGGCATTTCCAGGTTTTCTTTCTCAGGGCCTCTCACAGTTGCACAGATCCAGCTGAAAGCCTGAGGACACCAGCCACATGACAATGTCACAGGTTTCATGCACTCCCGTGAGATGATTATCTGACAATTATTTCCTCTTGCAACACTCTCTCTTGCATTAAGTGCTTCAGCTCTCTTGTTGTTCCTGTAACAACTGGTACTGACCCCAGTGCCAGTGTTTTCACAAGCAAGGCTTTTTTTGCATTGGCAAGACAAGAAAAATTCTGATGTTGACTAATAGAAAGTGCTGGAACAGAGGGAAGCAAAATGCAAGATACCAGATAAGAGATGGTGTTTCAAAAAGGTGTTCCTGGCCACACTATCAAAACTGCTGTAGCAGCCTCTTTTGCTGCCTGTCACAACCGCAGACAGTGCTCTTCAGGTGCTCTGATGGATAGGGTTACACATGGCCCCGGGTTCTTATTTTTCTGCAGATTCCTATGAGCTGTGAGGCCAACTTATGTCTTATAGGACATGAGTTATTAACTTAGTTTTGTGTTATGGCAGATGAGAAAAAGCATATATTTTGAAGAGGAGGAGGTAAAATCTAATGAAGATGCCCTTTACTTCCTGCCTCACCAGCATCCGTGTTAAGGGTTTGGGTGCCAGAGACCTGTCAGAAAATCCCATGGGTATACGTCCTGGTAGAGCTGCAGCGCTGTACCCAATATTCTGGCCCAATTCCTGTTTACATCGAGGCCTCTTTACAGGACTCATGAAATTTCAGTCTGCATTATTATTATTATTACTACTACTACTATTATTGTTGTTACTATTATTATTATTATTATTATTCACTGGAGGTGTAAATCAGAAGCAAAGGCCTCATGGGGGCTGTGCTTTGTAGCAGTTATGTTGAAAAGTGCTGTTTACCCTCAAGACCAGCAGCCCACCTCTGCCCATACAGTGTGCTGTGCTCCTGGCTATGTTCTGATTGCAGTTCAGGCAGAAAATGCTGATTTATAACCCTCAGGTAGCTACATTTCACAGATAAAACTGCTTCTTTTTCACTACATAAACTCAAAAGTTAACAACATAAGAAAAGCATAGCAATAATAACAGAAAGGCAAAGTTGTTCCCATATTCAATTACATGGCAATTTTAAAGCAGCTTTCTTGGGTCCTATGAGACACGGCACTCTAGCCCAGTAAAGAATTATTTCTAGCCTCAGAGAGCATGGACATATGTGTGGACATACAAAGGTTTAATCTAATCAGTGATCCAAGAATATACTTCATCTCTTTCAGGCCCTAGGCTGATTTTATAACTGAGGAAATGAGGTAAATATTTTCTTAATTTTTGTTTTTCTTTCTTGCAGGCTGCTTAGAGAATATAGCAGCTCTTTGAAGATGGCTGGAGGTTCGCAATGCTGGTAAAATTTTGTTGGTGGGGAAGCAGAGAGTGGGCAGGGGCAGTGTTCCTGGGGAGTGTGGTTTTCCATATGTCTAAAATCCTGGGTATCTGCACTTTAGCTCCATAGTAGATGTGCTACAGGTAATTAGAATAATCTGCAGCCACACATATATGTGTGGATGCACAAATGGGCAAGGAGAACAGGAGACCATACCTTGGCGAATGTTCACACCTCAAGGATTTTTAAAGAATAGAGCAATGATGAGCTGATAGGGGAATTATGCAGCCTGACTGAAACTAAAACTTTGAGCAGATTTGCCAGGATAGCAGAAGGTATGTCTGCTTGCTTTGTAATCCCTTTCTCATTAATAGTCTGCAGATTGGTTACAGATCTGGCTATCAAATTTAAGAATTGGCTTAGAAATTGTAATTCACAGCAGCTCTTCACAAAGATTTACTGAAATTTGAAAGAGATGGAAGTTGAGTGAATGGAAGGTGCACTTCATGGTGACAGCCCTATTTAGAGTTATTGACTTGAAGCATTTCATGCAATGTATGCTGCCAAGCACACCACGACTCCTAGTTTTCTAAGGATTTGTTTTATCTGATTTAAAACCCCTTGCCCCTTTGGAATATATGTTGACAATGCCCAAGAATCTATTATACATTCCCCGTCTGCTCTATTGCTGGTTACTTTTGTTTTTTCTTTTTCACAGTTTGAGCAAAAGTCTTGAGTAAGTGCAGGTAGAAACTCAGCACAGGCTAAAATATTGTGCCCTGGAGCTTTCTCAGAGGCTGGTGTTCTATACTAGAGTTTCCACAGTGGCCAACTAGTGGCTTAACCTGGCTTGGCACTGAATATTCAGAATAAAAAAAAGAAAAATATGGGGTTTGGAGTGGGTTAAGGAAGGAAAAATCTTGGTCAGAAGTGCCAGAGCTCAGAGCTGGTAATGTTTTTTTCTACAAACCAGAAAAGTTAAGCAAGGGCTGATTCCTTTGAGATGCTCAGCACATTGGCCACAACCCAGTAAAACAATGTTAAGTGTGCTCTGGAGAGTGCCATAGGGAGCAGCCTGAGCACTGAGTACCCAGCAGGATCAAGCTCCAAATAGGGAACAGACATAAACCAGATGGCATTATGTTAGTTTTCCCATATTAAGAAGCTCTTTCTTCTGCATTTTAATCCCTGTCTCTTATTTTCTCCTTTCTTGCTTTACCTTTTCTATAAAGCAATCCATACGTGCACTGAGATAGGAGTGCAATGTACTTAAATTGTCCCTTATCACCTTCTTACAAGCAAGGAATTAAAGCAAGAGCTGAGAAAATTGATGCTTTTTTTTTAACTTAAACTTATACAAGCAGTGCTTGGATGGGGACCATCAGGAGTTTGGAACTGCTGAAGGAAGGCTTTGTCCTCTAATGAGCTCCCCAGACATGCATGGCAAGTGTGTCATTGCATATGAGAGTGTTGGCACCTATGTCAGAGGTTATTCCAATGCCTTTGAGTTTCTTTTGAGATGGCAATGGGAGCAGGTAGGATGACTGAGTAGTTATTGCAATCATGTGATGATTGAATCTGAGATCCTCAGAACAGTGAGAAGGGCGTGCAGCAAGTTCACTGCCCTGGACTTCAAGAGAGCAGACTTTGGCCTCTTCAGGAACCTGCTCAGTAATGTTCCATTGGATATAGCCCTACAGGGCAGGGGGGCTCAAGACTGTTGGTTGGTATTTGAGGATCGCCTGCTGCAAGCTCAGGAGTGTCGTATTCCAACTAGAAGGAAGTGCAACTGGAGGGCCAGGAGACCTCCTTGGATGGATAAAGACCTGCTGAAGAAAATTTAAAGGAAAAAAGAAGCTTATAAAAGGTCAAAGCAAGGACAAGCAGCCTGGGAAGAGTACATGGATGTTGTCTGGGAAGCTAGGGACCAGGTTAGGAAAGCTAAGGCCCACTCAGAATTAAACTTGGCTAGAGATGTTAAAGATAACAAGAAGGGATTCTTTAGGTATATTGGAAATAAATGACAGGCTAGGGACAGCATGGGCCCTCTCTGGAATCTATCAGGAGAACTGGCTACCATGGATTTGGAGAACGCTGAGGTTCTTAATAACTTCTTTGCCTCAGTCTTCACTGCCAAATGCTCTGACCGTACCACCCAAGTCTTGGAAGGCAGACGTAGAGACTGTGAGAATGAAGACCTTGGGTCCACTGTAGGAGAGGATCTGGTTAGAGACCACCTTAGGAACCTGAACGTATACAAGCCATGGGACCTGATGAAATCCATCTGCGGGTCCTGAAGGAGCTGGCAAACGAAGTTGCTAAACCACTGTCCATCATGTTTAAAAAATCATGGCAGTCAGGTGAAGTTCCCGATGACTGGAAAAAGGGAAATATAACCTCAAATTTCAAGAAGGGGAAAATGGATGAGCTGGTGAACTACAGTCTTACCTCTGAGCCTGGCAAAATCTTGGAGCAGACTCTCCTGGAAGGCATGCTAAGGCACATGAAAAACAACAAGTTGCTTGGTGACAGCCAGCATGGCTTCACTAAGGGGAAATCCTACCTGACCAATTTCGTGGCTTTCTATGACAGGGCTACGGAACTGATGGAGAGGGGTAGAGCAGTTGGTGTCATCTACCTGGACTTCTTCAAAGCATTTGACACTGTCCCACGTGATATCCTTGTCTCCAAGTTGGAGAGACATCAATTTGATAGGTGAACCACTTGGTAGATAAAGAACTGGCTGGATGGCCACACGCAAAGAGTTATGGTCAATGGCTCCATGTCCAGCTGGAGACCAGTAACCAGTAAGTGGTGTCCTTCAGGGATTGGTGTTGGGACCGATCTTGTTCAACATCTTTGTCAGTGACATGGACAATGGGGTTGAAGGCACCCTCAGCAAGTTTACTAATGACACCAAGCTGTGTGGTTTGTTTGATAAGCTGGGGTGAAGGAATGCCATCCAGGGGGACTTTGACACACTTGTGAGGTGGGCTGATGCCAACCTCATGAAGTTTAACCATGACAACTGCAAGGTCTTTACTCCTGAGGTAGAGCAATCCCAGGCACAGCTACAGGTTGAACAGAGATTCAGAGCAGCCCTGCACAGAAGGACTTGGGGGTGTTGGTTGATGAGAAAATGAACATGAGCTGGCTTCAGTATGTGCTCTTGCAGCCCAGAAAGCCAACTGTATCCTGGGCTGCATCAAAAGGAGCATGACCAGGAGTTTGAAGAAGGTGATCCTGCCCCTCTACTCTGCTCTTGTGAGACTTTACTTGGAGTATTGTGTACAGTTCTGGTATCATCAACATAAAAAGGACATGGAACTGTTGGAATAAGTCCAGAGGAGAGCCACGAAGAAGATCAGAGGGCTGTAGCACATCCTGTATGAAGACAGGCTGAGAAAGTCGGGCCTAGAGAACAGAAGGCTGCATGGAGACCTCATAGCAACTTTCCAGTATCTGAAGGGAGCCTATAGGGATGCTGGGGATGGACTTTTCATTAGGGAATGTAGTGATAGGATAAGGAGTAGTGGGTTCAGACTTAAACAGGGGAAGTTTAGGTTGGATATGAGGAAGAAGTTCTTTATTGTAGGGATGGTGAGGCACTGGAATAGGTTGCCCAGGGAAGCTGCGAATGATCCATAGCTGGTAGTGTTCAGGGTAAGGTTGGACAGAGCCTTGGGTGACACGGCTCAGTGGGAGGTGTCCCTGCCCATGCAGGGGGGTTGAAATTTGATGATCTTAAGGTCCTTTCCAACCCTAACTATTCTATACTTCTATGACAATGGGAGACGGCTCCTTGCCTGTTCATAAACTGGATTCCAATTGAACTGAAGTGAGTCTACTGTAATGCAGAGCTCATGTATTCACTTAGGTCACCTGACAGCAGCACGCAGAAAATAGAACCCTACTTGCTGCACTGTTTTTTTTAAACAAGCTCCTGGCTTTCCATTTCTTCCTTTCCGGTACAGTTACAACTATCTCCAGAACTTCCTCAGATCTGTGATTTGTGCAGATGCCAGCATTGACATGGATGTTTTTGAATCCAAGTGCTGCCTGGCTGGAAGCTGTCCTAAGCTGGAGCTGTTTTCCTTCAGAGAGGACATGGTGAGCAGCTGTAGTGGGACACATGACTCTGCCTCTGAGCTACTTGCAGTGGCGAATCTCAAGACAGAGCAGTCTAGCCTCAAGTCTGAGTCTTTGAGCCTGAACTCAGCAAAGCAGCCAGCTGCCAGGCAGGTTAGAGCAAGTTTAGATTGGACATAAGGAAGAAGTTCTTTACTGTAAAGGTGGTGAGGCACTGGAATGGGTTGCTCAAGGAAGCTGTGAATGCTCCATTCCTGACAGTGTTTAAGGTCAGGCTGGACAGAGCCTTGGGTGACATGGTTTAGTGGGAGGTGTCCCTACCCATGGCAGGGGGTTGGAACATGATCTTAAGTTCCTTTCCAACCCTAACTATTCTAGGATTCTATGATTTCTTCTGTGCAGGCTGCAGCCATCACTTGTGCTGGAGCTGTGCATGCTGTGGGTTGTGCAATGAGAATTAAGAGGAGATTTCTGTGATTATTTTAGCATTCAAGCACCTGGAAAAGAAGCTGATAGAGGCACCAGTCCTTTGCTTTCATGACTGCATTAATCATCTTCTGGCTATGGAAAAAAAATTTAGATTAACTTAGCACATGTTCTCAAACAGCTTTCCTTCTAGAAGTTATTTGTGCTGTGGATGCTGCACCAATGAATAAAAATACCAGTGAAATGGCTGATATAGATCAAACTTCATTTGATAATCATTTTAGTGAGGATGCCTGAAGTTGTGGTCTTATTTATGAAGTCAACAGTAGACTACTGTGGCCTGGAACTTTTGAGATACATGGATTAAAAAACTGCTTTTTTCCTGTCCCAGAAGCTGGCAGTGGAGGAAGCACTAATGCCCTTTTTTTTCATATCTATGTATCACTTAATGAAATTTCTTTCTTAGGTGTAGATATGGAGTTCTGTTTGTCTGGGAGGAAGAGTTTCAGATACATACAATTTTAAGAGCTAACACAAGTAATATTACTGCTACTGCTGGAAAAGTTCCTGGTTAGCAACCAAGCTATGCCAACAATCATGGAAGTGTTTGGTTCACAGCATAATTCAGAGTTATTCTGTTGTGAAAGTGATAAAAGCCTAGTTATTTTTTATTTGCCCCATGCTAAGGGCAGGTCCCTGCACAGTTACGAAAGCTCACAGCGTAAGTGGTGGTTTGTTAAGTCAACACAACTTGCTTGTGCTTCTGAGACCTAATTCACTAGGAGGGAATCAAAGGAGTTTGGAGATCGCTGTCTATCAGACTATGTCTACAGACTTGGTGGGAATTTGACAATAACTTTTGACCAAACAAAGAACAAATTGAAACTAAACAATTTTATACCTATGACCTGATTATTTCTCTAAAATTTTCTCCAGAAAATACTGACATAGATGCACTTGTCATAGATTCAGGAGATACATGACCCCTTGGGCAGATATTTTGTTTGGTTTTCTTACACATTCTGCCCAGATGTTGGCTGTAGGCAGAGCTACAATTCTGAAAACTGACAGGGAAAGATTTCTGGCCTCACTGTAACATTCTGAGACAATGATCTGGGGTGGGAGATGGGTCATGAGAAACCCCCCAAGCACATCCCACAGTTAAGCATAGGAGACGCCTGAGTCTGTCTTTCGTGAGCAATTCGAAAGCACAGTTAATACCCGCAGGGATCCGTCTGTGACAGAAGTACAATTCAACAATTTGATATGGAATGTTTCTATATCAAACATAGTATGAATAATAATGTGAGAATCAGATCCAGCAAACACTGTGCCCAATGATCATTAGACAACTACAGCAACTCAAAGAAAGCAGATTTGCTCTCACTATTTATCGTATCATAAGGGTTAAAACCAGCCCATCAATTAAAAGGTTTTCAAAGTGCTTACAAATAGACTAAATTCTATGGTGCAGGCAACAGAAGTGTATAATTCAAGAATTCCTACTCAACATATTATGGGTTTCTTCATGAAAAATAGATTAATTTCCTTTTAATTAGGCAAATATTGGGTAGTAGCATGAGGTCGCAACTAACCAAGAAGCTATCCTCTTATCGTGATTTCCAGGGAAGCAGGACTTTCCTATTTAAATATTGTATAGTCTAATAGTCAGAATTCAAATACCATGTAATAAATAATTTGACCTGAGGAATTTCAATGGTTACATAAAAGAAATGTAGAGACTTGATCTTTCAAAAAGGTTCCCTAATCATATCTGGTAAGAACATGTATTTTCTTATGCTTTCTTTGTTGAAATACCTAGTGACATCAGTGTACTTCAGTTACTTGTTTAGACTTCTAAATAATTATTTTGAGTTTAATAATCAGTATTTTTCAACAATCAGAATTTAATCTTCTAGTCACAAACTTGATTTTCCACACAATCTGATTACAGAACTTCTCAAAGGTTTTGATTTCAACAAGTGCATGATTAAATCAGGAATTTAAATAAAGCACCACATCAAAACTCAATGTTGAAGTTGAGAACAAGTTTCAGCTAAAGAATTTTGCATGATCTTCCATCTACTTTCAGCCTTGTTTTGATCTATTTTTCACTTTACTACTTAGTAATGAAAGACAGTATCTACTCAGCAAGATCTCTTCCAATGCTGTCAAACATTTCTCATTTTCAGAGTCTGATTAGTCAAGTTTTTGCAGATGACAGGGAAAATGCAAAAAAAAAAAAAGCCACCTTATCTATAATACAGAAGGCATTCATGTGAAAGCATAGTTGTCATAAAAGTATATTTTAGGTTTGTTCTTGCTTTCACTTATGTGCTTCCTATTTTCTTGACTATTTGCAATTTTATGCTTAAATTTTGAGTTTTCTCTTGAATTTGAACAGATTTTTGTAATGATTGTTAGGGTTCTTATTTTGTACTGTTATTATTTTATTTTTTCTTTACTTAAGCCATACACTTAGAAAATATGTATAAGATGGCATAAATTTCCACCAAGATTATCTTAGACACCTAAGAATTATATACTTCTATTCATTTAAATTGATGTCTGTGGTCAGAATCAATTGAATGATTCATCCCTAGAAAATAAATATTAACTTCAATGATGAAAATACATTCCCCCTTCTCAAAATCTTCGAGACATATTGCAAAACTGTAAAAACCAACTCATCAAAAGTCATAATAATATCAAAAGCATAGAGAATATCATAGATAGAGGAAAGAAAATTGCACAGCTTAATACTTACAGAATATCTTAAAATCTAGCCCCTCCTTTCCAGCTGCTGGCCAGAGGACAGCTGTGCATGAAGCAGACACAAACAGTACATCCTTTGCTGCCTGTCCACTGCTATTTGAAGTCTGCTAAACAGCAAACTTAGTAGTTACATAATGACAAAATAACATGAAGGAAAATCACATACATTATTTTGTGCCAGCTCTTTTGTTTTTTCTACACAGCAATTCCCATGAAGGCTGCAATGTAGAATATTTTTTAGCTGTTAGCATTGCTGAATTTGAGTTTTTATAACTGCTTGGATATCTACATCATTGTATGTGATTTCTGCTAATCAAGCATAGAAATGAACAGGAATGCAGACACACAGCACTGTAAAAAAATACAGAAGGAAGTTTTTTCAAACAAAATCCATTTATTAGGCAGTGGTTCCAGTGATGCAATCAGAATAGGAAGGAAAGTCTGTGTTGCTTCATTGTTTTGTTTGGATTTTGGGGTCCAGTGCTAGCTTGTGATAATATTTCCATTAGTAAGTATATTTCTCAGAGAGCAATCCAAAAAACTGACTATGATGAATCTGATAGGAAAAATATCCTGTTGAAATTGCTAATTTTTTCCATCATGAGCAGCCATTGCAGAATTGCCCCACTCAATTGTCTTTCCTGAGTAGCTCAGTAGCTTTTGGCTAAGATTATTGTTTTTTTCACTAAAGTTCAATAAATGCACAAAGTAGATTCAGTAGAAATGTAAATGCAGAGAAATTCAATAACTAATTCACCCCTGTGAGGAATTTAAGTTTTAAAATAAAAAAATTGAGTGAATAGGATAAATGATCACAAAGAAGCACTGTGATATATATCAAGAATTTAGAGTTGCTTGCATCTACATGCCACACGACATATAGATCCTCAGAGGCAAGACCAAAGCCTACTGCCACCAAGAGAAGTTTTGGATCTGACCTTATATGTGGTGAGATGTCAACTACATTTGTAAACCAAAGATTCAACTCTCTATAACCTCCACAGTTCAACAGTTAAAACAAACGTGTCCTTGCTACAGACATGACTTATCTGATTGGCTCATCACACTGCATAATTCTAAACAGGATTTTCCAGGTGGCATGTACAGAGCACTGCATTGTCTCTCTGGCTTTAGGTAGCATGTTTTAAATGTGAGAAATGGCAATGGCAGCAGAAAATTTAGCTAAAGCAAACCTTATGTCTCCCAATATAAAAAGCACAGCAGCAGTTTTGCAAAGTGAGCAAACACTTTTCATCAAAGGTGAAATACATCCTGCAGATTAAGATGTTTCCTCCCCTTCTATAAGAATATATCACTCCTCCTATCATACTTTTAAGTGTGTGTTGTTCATTGTTTATCCCTAAGACTTACTCATTGCTTTGGAGTGATTTTCAGAAAATGCTAAAGTCGGTTTGCTGTAACTACATATTAAGGCATTAATTATTTAACAAGTTGTCACAAATGATGGAAAAGTGATATTAAGTTCCTAATTAAATATAGAACATAGAAAAGCACAGACAAATAAATACTTAATTATCCTCAACTATGAGAGTTGCTTAAGCATATTGACGTCAGTGAATGCTGTAAGACCCTGCAAAGATGGCTAAACCCATAAATATACATTTTCTGTAAAGATACCAGAAAAACTTTTCCCACTATCTAATGTTTTCCTGGCTGTTTCTGGCACCTGATGCAAACTGCTTTGCTTTATTCCAGATTAATCCAATACTAAGATTAAATTTATTTATAGTCTTCAAGTATTGCCTATCAAATGTTGCTGCTACTGATATGTCCAGTGAATTCATGGGATATGATTCTTGGTGGGCTTTAGGGTAGCTTCACAGACACATTTCATTACAGCAATTGTTTCATTTCCATTGTTGCACAGCCTGAGGTTCCCTTTGGTTTGGATGAAATATAAAATCTATCCCAGGGATGGAAAGTCATCACCAATAGTCTCGAAGGAGGTAACTTAATCTAGCTGTCTACTGCACTGATATAATTAGGAATGCACTTTGTCAGCCTTTGAGGGTTTAACTACAGCTGGCTGGGTTCAAGGCAATCTCAGAGACCAATCTGTTCTTAGTAACACCATCTTCTTCACAGAATTACAGACATACTTTCAGCAGCTAGACCCAGCTAACTACTGAATGATGTTTTTCCACCCAGTTATTCAGTGGTCAATGTCTTTTTTCAGCATAACTGAAGCCCTGGATCAATGCCATGAAATGATTCAGAAACCAAAGGCTGAACTGACAGCTTGAAAAGGTTATGAACCTTATTTATAGTGTTTGATTGTGGCTCAATTCAGCGTCTAAACATCATCATATTCCTGATCCAGCTGATGAGATTTAATTAGAAAAGAGATTCTAACCAATATTCCGACGCTGACTGAGCTATATTTTGTTTAAGAAATAGAAGATTTTTTAGGGCATCTTCTCTAGGAAAATGTCCCGGATTCAGCAGTAGCAGTCATTTCTCTTAGTAGCTGGTGTAGTGTTGTGTTTTTGACTTTCTGCCTGGGAACAAGGCTGATAACGCCATTTTTTTTTTAGCTACTGCTTAGGAATATTTAGGCTGACCAAGGACTTTCTGAGCCTCATGCTCCTGCCAGGGGGGAGAGGAAGCTGGGAGGAAGCAGAGACAGGACACCTGACCCAAACTGACCAAAGAGGTATTCCATACCACAGCAATGTCACGCCCAGTATATAAACCGGGGGCAGTCACCTGGAACAGTCAGGTCACTGCTGGGGTAGGGTTGGGTATCAGTCGGCGGGTGGTGAGCAGTTGTATCCTCTTCCCTTGTTGTTTCTCTTGTCACTATTATTATTGGTGGTAGCAGTAGTGATTTGTGTTATACCTTAGTTACTGGGCTGTTCTTATCTCAACCTGTGGGGGTTACATTCTTTTGATTCTCCTCCCCATCCCTCTGGGAGCAGGGGAAGGAAGAGGGGGAGTGAGCAAGCAGCTGCGTGGCTGACTGGACTTAAACCATGACAGAAAATTAAAACTCTACCCTCTATGAGAATTAACTAAACTAGGGAAAAAAAATATTAAGTAATAAAAATTTTAAGTCTTCTTTAGATTTATTAATTCCGGATCCTTGCTGTACCCTTGATTCTTTTGCTGGAGTCTGCAGGAATTCAAATGCTGTATACCTTCACAGTGTTTTTAATAAGCTTTTCTAACTGAGTATCACAAGCACTACTCCTTTGCTCTTGTAAGAATCTGATTTGCAGAAATGAATGAGATACTCTGCTATGGTTCAAGCAAGTTCTATAAATCTTCCAGTACAGACTGCAAAAGATTTGAGAAAAATGCAGTATACCTTTATGCCTGTTTACACCATGTACCTAGACCTGAAAATACCTAGCCTAACCTATTAATCAGCAGACTGACCTGTTCAGAGAAAAAACATACATTTTTTTTTTCTCCTTATCAGTCCTGAAGCATTAGTCTAAACACTTTGAATTCCAGCCTTCAAGTTTCTACCTACAGCTGTGTCAGCAGGCTGGACCAGAAGCCCTATAGCTGTGGTAGTGCAGTGCTGCCCCTGCCTTATGGCTTGGGCGAAACGCTGAGCTATCATTACTGTATGTCTCCTGAACACAGGCGGAGAGAGGTCAGACTTGCTTGTGGCCACCCCATGAAAAGATACCCTGAATTCCTGTGTTGTAATCGTTACACGGTAATTGTGAAATTTGCTACAGCCATGGATTTATTACCTTGTTGTTAAACTGTCTGGTGACAGACTGAACTTTTTCTTTTCCTTTTTTTTTTTTTTTTTTGTTGTATTGCTTTATTTGGTTCCTTTTTGCCTGTAATACAGATTTTTCAGTAGGTTTCGAAATACAGGCATCACAACTGGGCCTTAAATACTAATACTGTATAAATTTGAGTGTCCTGTGTCTGAAAGCAAACAAAAAAGGACTATGAACTAAATAAAAAAGCAATAGACTTCCTTCTTGCTTCAGTAAGTCTCTGTGTAAGTAGGAGAAGGTTAACTGAAAATTACAATTTATTGTATCTTTCAGAATTCTTGATAGCACTAACAGTGGTAATTTTAGACATCCTCATTACCCACATGAGTATCATGGCCAGTGTTTGAATCTGAAGCCTCTAAGGACATCCCATGACAATAAATTCCCTGTACAAATGGGTGATTATTAAAATTACAGTGACTCATTGTTGCATCACATGTAACGTAATTGACTGCAGATTTACTTGTGCCCAGTGTAGGCTGAAGCAAGCTGGTTTAGTTTGCATGGTCTTACTGAATTTCTGAGTGTGGCACAGTTTAACTTCAGGCCTGCTAAATCTTATTAAACCAAAAACAGTAATTAAAAAGAGCCATAAGAGACGAAATCCACAAAAGATGAAATGCATCTTGACCACACAAACCAGCTGCAGAGTCAATGTCCTTCCCAAAAAATCTGTGGTGAGCTTCCTAAATATAGAATATTTAGGCTTTTGAAAAAATTGACATAGTAGCTTCCTTTGTTTGTTTATTTTTGATTGCCAGTCTTTGTCAGAGGCAACGTACGTCTCGGACAAATACACTTGAAGAAGACTCCAGTTAATATTTGTTTTGTGGGATAAGCAATTCTAATATTTGCTGTATACTCTGTGAATTGCAAGTGACGTGGGTAGCCTTAAGCTTCATGTTGCATCTATGGACTTGTACATATTGTACATGCACAGATGCATTTAAGAATAAATTAATATTTCCAAGACACCTCATTTTTCCAGTAATGTTGTCCTTAAGCACTCATGGATTTATTGCTTTTGCTAATAGAAAGAGAAGAGGGAAGAGAGCACGCAAGCATGGCAGCATCAAGGGACTGCAGCAAATTACTGGGGATTATGGTGAAATGTAGCCTCTGAGTGGAAGATGTAAGAAGAACCTTACACATGGAAGACACAATTGTTTCAGCAGGAGACTAAAGACTCCCATGTATTTAAAAGACCCCTCTCCTGTGCTTGGCCAGCTGTCTCTGCTTCCTTCTGCCCACCCTCTTTCTAAACGTGAGCAATTTCAGTGTGAAATCCTGCTGCAGCCTGAGTACAAAGGCTTCCCTTGTCTCTGTTCATCAGGATAAGCTTGCTGCTTCCTTTCACTTCCTTGCACATGCATGATATGGGCACCATCTGTCTCAGAAATGCCCAAGAACAGCCAAGCCTGCAAAACATATTTAGAGAATGCCCTGCTCCATGTTTCACCTGCAACTACAGCAAGGATTTTATAGTTGCCTCTAGTACATCCAGACAAATATTTAGAACCCAAATTTTCAAAATATTTGAATAATGGAGGGAAGTCTTGCAAGAGGAAGACAGGCCTAGTCACTGCTATGTTTTAATTACCTGAGACTTCATACTGATGTCTTACTCTGCAAGAATCCTATTAAACAGGAAGTCAGCCTATGCTGAGACAAGAGACAAGCATAACCAGATCATGTCCTGTAAACAAAGTTATTGACAAAAAGATCTGAGTTCTGATGACTTAACCACATTTCCACAGAATTTAGAACTAAGACCTCCATTGCTACACCAAAGTATCTATTAGCTCAGTCCATGTGTATAAAAAAGCTCATATCCCACTTGATAATCCATTGTTGGATCTATTATTGATAATTTCTTAGATTAGAATATGAAAAAGACAGAGCATTTTATGTGAGAATGAAAGCTATGAATATCCAATCTATGCTCCCATACTAAAGTTAATGTTAAAAAGGATCTGGCATGCTCACTTTTCCATTCCCTTTTGGCCACTAGGATTGATTATCACTGGGCTAGAAAATAAGCTTTGGTGAGGTTTTGTTCTGAGATTTTACAAGACAAAGATAAACTGATGGGGAGTTTTCATAGACTAACCCAGTATCTGGGTAACTGCAGACTTTCAGATATTTGCAGGCGTGTAGGTGGGGGGACATATACTACTCAGTGGGACAAATTCAGGCTCTGTATAAATTTGTTATTCCCTGACCAAATCTGCCCATAGGGAAGCCAATATTTTTCTGACTAGCTGTAGTAAGGTATGAGGAGTTACAGCTCTAGAGCTGCTTCCATCTCTGGTAGAAAACTGCAGTGACCTGATGTCTGATGTCCTGAGGTTTCGCCCACAGATGTTTAAAGCAGAGTTCCCCAGCTTTCTTCTTGCTTTACTTGTCATTCAGTTGGCAAGTGATGTCAGCCCAGCTGGACTTCTATATCCAAACGATGTTTTCAGTATATATTCCCCTCTGGCTCTCTGCACTAGTAGGGCTCTTCTACCATCCACAAAGACTTAAAGCATTACTTTGTTCATTATATGCTCAGAAAAACTTCTGCACAAAAAGATCTTGTAAAAGGTTTGTATAGTCCTCAGGTGGAAAATCAATAATTTCAACACTTAGTAGCAGAGATTTCTGTCTCTAGTTTGCTGAGTCTTCTGCTGTCTAATATCCAGCCTAAGTTCACCCTAAACTGGATGATTTTGCACATCTGAAAATCCCACAGGCTTACAGTAGCTTCCTAAAAAAGAAAACACAACCATCTTCAAGTGAACAACATGATAATAGGCTTCTTGCTCCAAAGTTTGTTCTACTCTCCTCAGAGACCCTGGAAGTGTCTGGAAAATTAACAGATACAGGCAGGGGTGAAAAATGAATTACAGAGACAAGGGATCCTGCAGAGATCATCGGTCTTTCTCTTGCATTAATTACAACGGATGTCAATTCAAGCACTTCTGCTGACCTCTGCTAAAATAGCTCTTCAGGGTAATAAGGGCACTTTTTTCAAACAGCTTGTCTTTTGGACCATTTCAGCTTTTGACTTCAAAATTACTACTTAAATGGTATTCCAAAATCCACTGCCACATGTGTCTGGTGGGACTTGGGGATAAGCTGCAAATGGCCCTACTGCACTACATCTTTTGGGAGACATTTGTTTTCTCTAGCTCCTATTATTCTCACACAAGGAGGAGAATCAAGTCATATACCTGTGAATGTGGTCCTTATCCTGTCCTCCTTTGTTCTGCTCTTCCACCTACCACCTTGCGTTCTCTTTTTGTCTCACTCTTCCGGGTCCCTGGCACATACAGTAGGACTTAGAAGACTACGAAGGGGACTGTTTCCACTGAGAGACAAAACAGAGGCAGGCAAAGGGACCAAAGGGCTAGACAGGGTGCCTAGGCTTCAGTCACTGACTTGGGTTGTGAGTCTGAACACTCTTCTCCCAGTTTCCCTCCTGTGCTCTTTTAAGACACCCACCACAGTGGTATCTGAGAGCTTCACAGAGCATGATCCCATCCTGATGGTGGATGTGCTGCCTGCTAGCCTTACTCTGCTGGGCTGCCTGGCCAGATGAAGCAGTGAGCCAAGTGGCTGCTGTACTGTGGTAAGCCAAAATCCAGGATGTTAACTGTTTGCTATGAAATGCTACTCATTTTGAGATGTGATTCTATATTTGTACAGTGCTAACCAGATGCTTTTCAGATACAGTTCTAGTTAGGGCTTTGCTAGTATTCCATGATTGTGTCTGCAGTTCCCACTACTGCACATTTTCCACACATTTACACTGAATTATTCTGATCTCCTGTGCAAAAATAACATTGTGTAGTACTTGATTCCTGGCAGTTTGTTATGCCAGTGCTGTCAGGCTGCCAGACACAACCTGAAGGTATCTGTGTAGGGCATGCAGGGCACTCAGGTCCTACATTTTTTCTGTGGCCAGCTCCAACCTTCATGTAACCAGAGATAAGTGACTTAGTTAAAAATGAATGGGGCAGCTGGCTAAAAGCTCAACCAAACAAAATGATCAAAGGGACAGTGCCAGATGTTTTCCATCAGCTCTATGTATGGAGGTACCAGAGAGAGCAGCAGGAACACCAAACTAAAAAGAAACCAGAGAAGCCAACTCTAGTTTCAACTATAACATAAGGAACTGGCTATAAATACTGCATTCCTTAGTGAGACTCCCAGAGGATATTCTGTAGGTATTTCTAAAACTTACAGGAAAAGCGTGTCTACTATTGTCTGACTTATTTATATTCATCCTCCTGGTAAATACTTTATTAAGAGTTATCATTCTTAGCATCTAAAAAATATACTTTAAAAATCATAGTATAGAAAGCTACTAGAAATAATGAAGAGTTCTTTTTTCTACAAAATGTATTTATTGCTCAATCTCTGCCAATACAGTCTTTTCCTAGACTACTGTTTTGTGGGGTTTTCTTGTACCACTTTTAGTACCTTTTAAAATTTTAATTTCATATGTTTTGAGTCCAAGTTGCTCCAAGAGGCCCAAGCCATGTCAAGATTTACTGTAGAAAAGCCAGATTTTTATTTTTGTCTTCTGAGGAAGTTTATGGTAGAGCAAGATAAACATCCAAAATAGTTAAGGTTGTTTATCCTGCGTCACTTAGAAGACATTCTTGACATCACTTGTATACAACTGAGCAGGGAAGCTACTCAATCAGTACTGACAGAAATTAAACCCAGATCCCCCAGCCTCAAGGCATGCAGACCTTATTCCAATGTGATAAAATCTGCTTCTTTTTGGGATAAAACCTGAAATGTTCATACAGCTCCTTTTGTCACAAGACAAAGTTTGGTGCATAACGGCCCCTCCTCCAGTTCTTCTCCTTCCGTGCACGCAGTCATTATTTTAGGACACTACCTCACCCTGATGTATGTCTGTAGCATCTTGGGACATGCCAGGGAGGATGAATTTTGTGAAAGAATCTCTGCCATGGCTTAAAACACATTACTTGTTCAGTGTAATGACTTTGCTACTGGCCCAAAATTTGCAAGTCTTACTTTTGGAGAGCAGGGATCCTGGAGGCTAGCAGCAGGTAACTCAAGGCAATGCAAAATCTTCAGAATTTTTCTTTTCTTTTTTACTCCATTGTACATCTACTCTAGTGAAGTCTGCCTGAATGTCACCCTTGACACTAGGAGGAGGGAGACATGCTGAACATGAAGAGCTTGGAAAGGCATTTCCATGAAAAAAGTGGAAGTGCCAGACTTACTGTACTCTAGGGGAAAGCTAAGAAAGGATCTTGGCTGCATTGTTCAGTGGTGCTGAAATCCACTTTGTCCTTTATCTATGTAGAAAGCTCCCAGGTTTGGTAACATATATGCTTCTCTTTGCATGACTATTAACTATGGATATGTCTATTCCCTGTATAAAAAGTTTGATGTGCTATTTAAAAGCTGCTCTAAACCATTTTGCAGGAACAAAGCCTGTAAACGTGCTTTTTATTTCCTTTGATTCTTATCTCATGCACATGTAAGCCTAAACCGCTCATCACAGTGGAAATATCTGTGATTTGCAGTGCAGTGTAAGTTCTTTCCTAGTAGATTTGCTAGTAGTAAATTGAGAAACTCACCAGCTCTCATACTTGAGTCAAAGAATCTTGAGCATGACTCACTTAGGAATGCTTTGTACTCCCCTAATTGCATAATTACCTTAGAGAGCTCACTGGCCATTTGGCATAGAGGTCATGCCTGTTTCCTCTGAGCACATGGATAACTCCTCCTAGTTTCTCCTGGCAGGATAAAAAGGAGATGCGAGGAAGACATATGGCCATGTCCCTACTTTTCCTCTGTATAATCCAGGAGCAGTATTTGTGCATGACTACAAAGTCCTTCATTCCTTGAAGTGAGGACAGGAAAGCTGATCATTCTGTAACCTAAATCAGCAATTTCACCATTGTTCTGAGACAGTGTCTGTATTGAAAGGGTGATATTCTGTTTGGTACTGGTGCTTGTGACACCTGAGGTGTAATAAATAGGACTAAAAAAAGTGTAATGCCACAAGCACAGGTATCTTTCCCACTATACTCTCTCCCTCTCTATATATATACTATATGCCATAGCGTTAGCCTGAGTGGCAAGCAAAGAAGACAGAAATCTCCCCAGCAGCTTGCTTTCAAAAGTAGTAAGTAAAATGGTATGGATAATACAAACATTACCAACGATTGCTATCATGCAAAGCAGATGTCAAGTGAAGGCAGGGACCTGAATGTCCCATGAGAAAATTGAAAAATGAACTTGCTAGTTGCATTAATGGAGCATCCCTGATGCTCTTTTGTTGTGGGGACCAGCTGGAATTTGTGATCCCTCTTTTTAACCTTTTTATTAATTGACAATAAATTTGGAAGCCAGAACTCTGCTTTGCAGCTTGGTGACAGCATCACTGTGTAGTCAAACTTTCATCCCAGTCTCCCCTTTATTGCACATATGAATTTACTCTCCTTCATTGCACACTGATGCATCTTCCATTTGGAGCAGCTAAAACACATCTCCTGTTCTGATGTGCTGTAAAGCCCATCCCATAACATATATACTGTGCCCCCACTGGGCTTATGGATGAAAATCTTGTGATTCCTGTACTTCATGCTGATGCTAATGCTGCTGGTTTGTTTAAGGCATGCACACAGGATGTCTGCCTCATTGGCCCTTCAAGAGTTTTAGATGGATGTGAATCCAAGCAGTCTGATGCACCTAAGTTCCCTTATTAGTGTAACTTCAGTGTCCATGTACATCTCAGCTGTGTACTTGGACTGGCAAGGGTATTCAAGATTACTCATTTGCTTAGATGTTCATGATGACTACTTCAATCTTTCCTTCTTTTTTATCAGTGTCTTTTTAAATAGTGGGAAGCAGAGCAGAGGCAGCACAAGCTTCCCCTTTTTGTGAGAAACCTCTGCTTAGAAGGTTCCCAAACTAAAAGTGTTTTCAAGAGAACACAACTGGGAAATACTCAAATTGAAACATGGTTCTGAATGAGTGGAGCTGTTCTTCTGATAAAAAGGGAGCATCACTCTAAAACTAATGAAATGTTTTGGGGAGAGGAAGGAAAATGAGAGGTCTCGATTTCTAATCAGAGAAAGAACCGGTCAAATTGAAGGCAAATACCCAAGACTGATTCTGTTCTCAAAGATATATGTCTAAATTATGGACTTCATTACAGCTGCATCTAACTGAACTCAACAGACTTCAGAGGAAAGTCAGGCTCTGGGTTCCCTTTGCTTTTGGTATCAACCAAAAAAATAGGTAACACCTCTGTTCTTTGCATGCTTTTTTCAAACATTTTCCTGGAGAGCCAAGGAGTTAGCATGCCACAGTGCAGGTGACTGCCCCAGGGATCAAGGACCACCAAAGTTTACAGTACAGCTTCTTCCATTAGGATGGCGGCAGAGGAAATGATACAGAAAATGTCGTCCAGGAAAGAGTTTTTAGAAGATGAAGTAGGGATTAAGCCAGAGCCTACTTTACCATTTGCTAAAGCTCTCAGTGTATTTGGCTTCATGGATTCTGCATTCCAGAGGACTACATGCTGGGTTAATAAAATCCCCCTCTTGAACAGGCTTTGGAAACTCAGACGATCGCTGACTGCCCATATGGCACAATTTGGCCATTGCAATTAGACAGCTGCGGGAAGCTGAGGACAAGAAAGAGGAGACAGTACCAAAATCTTATGGATGCATGGACATATAGAGAGACACATGTCCTTGCTTCATGGCAGAGGCTTCCAAAATATGTTCTTCATTAAAATGCAAAGATCCTCTTTTTTTTTTTTTCTCTCAGGAACTACAATCTGACTTCTGCTTTTCTTAGGTGATGTGTGTGATTTAAACCCTCATAGACCTTGATCTTAAACTGCAAGAGCATTTTAAAACAATTAACACACCTACAAGAAAAATAGCAAAACACCACAGGAGCAAAACTTACAGGGAGATTGAGTTTAGCATTCTTCCTTGGGGAAGAAATTACATGCTCCCCAGTAACCCAATGCCAAACCACCCTCTGTTTTGAGTAGCAAATGCCATTCTTACTGCGTCTAAAAGCCCAGACTGTGTTTCTTTTCTTAACATGAAACTGTGTATTTTTGTACTGCTTTCAAACAACAATTTAAGAGAACAAAGGAGTTATCTTTATGAGACAGCCAGGGAAATACACAAAGAACAGGAAGATGCAGCTAACCTAAATAATGACACTGAAAACAAAATAACTATTGGGCTATAAATAAACATTATGAAGTAAATATCATTATTTATATTAAGAGAAGACACAGATTAATTCCTGGGTATAATGTTGCCTACTGTTTTCTCAGACTTTAGTTCTCATTTCTCTGTCAAGCCATAGAGTAGCTTTCTTCAACTTTTTACAGTATGAACTTTCATACCACTTCTTTTGGGGAAAAACACAAAAAACAGACACATATGTTTAGGAGAAAGGTCAGATTTTCTAAAACAATAAAATTGCCCAAACTGCCGTTTTTGAACTGTGCAAATGCTTGCATTCTTACAGGACAGGGAAGTAAACATACACATGGCTACATTAATTAGGACAATACTTAGTTTCCTGCAGCACAAAGGAATTAACAGTGCAATTTCCCATTGTGTGTATATAGGTGAGCAAAGCAGCAACTGCAGTTTCACAAAAAAAGTCAAAGGCTGGTTTCCTGGTGGGAGAATGGGCCAGGAATTAATTGATCCTCTAAACTAAAGCCAGAATCAACTTTCTGAGTGCCAGACTCAGTCATTCCATCCATCTCACTTTTGGTAATACAGTTCTAAATGACCTGAGCAGAAGCCTGATTCATGTGCTTTTCTTCTTTTTTTTTTTTTTTTTTTCCCTGCGGATTGTCTTGTTCAGTATCTTGGGCAGGAAACTGTCTGAGCTGTTGATTTACAAGATTTAAAATAAGCATTCATGTTTCTCCCTCCCAGTCCTGACCAGCAGCACTGGGCTGGATCACTTTCCCAGTGGAGGCAAGAAAAGTGAGAGAACAAAGTGCTCACAAAGTGGCCAAGTGATAGGGAAGCACCCTCTGGCTGGCATACAGTCAGGAAAACCCACTACTGACCCCGGCAGAATGTCAGGATGTGGCATCGGCCCCATCCCTCAGGTTTTACCTGCTGGTGGGCGAATGGCTGGGGGGGATGTCCTGCACAAAGCTCTGCTCCATGCCCGGAATCCTGGCTGGGCTGTGGGGATGATAGGCTGTCAGGACCACGCTGCCCGAGTCCTTCATCTCCATGATCATAGGCACATGACGGCCCTGCTGCTGGTGACAAAGGCGACTGGGGTGTGCTGACAGGCCCCAAAGAGGGGGTGAGCAGTCCTGTCACGAGCACGAGTGCATGGCCTGGCTCCTCTCACCACCGTTTGCTGTCAGGAGAGCTGCGTAACTGAGTCACAGCTACTCTCCCTGTCAGCAAAGCTGAATTAGCATATATTCAAAAACACCGCCCACAAAAGAACCAACGGGGAAGTTTCTATGTTCCTAGGAAACTAGAAACCTGAGATAATCCTGCATGGTGCTGAACGACCACTGGGAAAACTTCTTGCTTGCTTTTTTTTCCTTTTAAGAGTGAATTTCTTAATATTGCTGCTCCAGAAATAGGTTCAACAAAGTGAAACCGTTTGCTTGTTAAACAGCAGGACAAGTTGAGAGCCTTACGCAAACACAAAATGTGCTTTGGCAGAGCAGGGAGTGACTTCAAGGTGCTTACACGAGAGATTCAGAAACCGAGTGGGCTCTGCTCTGTTTAAATTAACAAGGAACAGGAACTTTGATTTCCTACGTGCTGGATAATTTCTGTGGCAGGGAACTGCATTTCTTTCTCCTGAAAACAAATTAAGTTTCCTTTTTGGCTGTGTACATAATTAGACACTGAGAAGCAAATGTATTATTTGTGCATCATATGAAATACCTTCATCTGCAGCAATCACATAAATAACTACACTCAAAGGCACTTGGTATTTTTTATGCTTGCACTCAGTCTTTGTATGATAATAGTTTTTCACTCAAAAGGAAACCAGCAAACAAAAATACCAGGATCCAGTTCTGAAGTAACACCTGGAGAAAACTCTGCAGACAAAGGGAGAAAGCTCACACATCCCTTTATTTTGCTCACCCATGTCTTCAGTGTTTGGCTTTTTTAAACAAAAAACAAGCAACATTTCGATAAATACTTATTCCTGAAAGCTATTATCATACCTGTGAAATCATGGGAAGGATGTCCCTATGTGCACCTTTGACGCAGCTGCTGGCAGTGTCCCCACCACAGGTACTGTGCAAAATGTTGACCAGGCTCACCTTTCACAGCCCCATTGAGTGAAGGTGCTCTCCCTAGCACTTCCATAGGCTGCCTAAGTTACATTGCTGATCTGTCCAGCAGGTGAAGTAACAGATTTTCAAGGGTACAAAAATGATTCATTTCATCTCCAGCTTCCACTGAACTTGGTATCCTGCCTGGACGGACACGATAGCTTCAGTCAAATATGTTGCTGCGACTCATGTTAGGCAGTGCCCAAGTTAATTTTAAATTGCCCAGCATAGGATGCTGATAACAGTACACTTGGCAGTGCTTCTTGTCAGACACACCCAGGAATCATAATATTTGAACTTGCTGAGCCCCTAGCCTTGCTCTTGCTACACTGTTAACATACCCTGACTTAAATATTTTAAAGCCAGGTTGTCCAGGCTAAAATCATGGCTGCTTCCATGGCAGAGTAGAGGCCCCCTGGGAGCAACCATGCAGCCATATACATATGTTAGAAAATAAGGAGGCTCTAAGCTAACTCTGGAAGTATTGCCTACTGCCCACAGCATCAGTACTATATCCCACTGTGCTGCCATTTGAGTGCCAGGCTGAATGCAATAACCGGTAAAGACCTCACTGTGCTCTGTGATTACTGAGGTATTCAGGAAAGGAATAGGGTCTGAAAAATTAGGATAGATGCCATCATGGATCTCATATCCCAACTCCACAGAGCACTGAATGAAACAAACTATGCCTGACTGCAGGATGACCAAGGATGCTGCCCTTCCTACCAGGCTTTACTTCCTCTCTTGGACCAGAAGGTGGGTACCCAACTCTCTGATGAGAGGAAGTAAATTATAAATATAAATTTATATTTGGCACAAGTGCAAATAGGTATTTTGAAAATTACTCAGCCAAAATGCATATATCAAACTGAGAGCGAAAAATGATTAACGTGTTACAAAATGCTGACACCCTTTAAGGACATTCTTCACAATTTACTACAGGAAACAAAACACCTGAAGAAAAACCTGAAGTGGAAGGCACCAAACACTACCAGAAAGGGAGTAGGAGATCAGGGTGTGAACAGAATATTGGCTGCAACTCCAGGAAAGTCTTCTTGTCCCTTTCCTAGCACCATAGGATTAGGTTTCTCCAGTACCATCAGACAACAAAAAGATGGTTCTGTGCTTTAAGCTAAATGTAGGTAAATCTCATGGTAGAAATACCATATAATTTAAGTTTTATGTGTATTTCCTCTCTTCCCATTATAAAAAACCCCAAACACCAATATGACTTTGGAAAGCATACCATTGCCCTCTCAATAATAAAACACGTATAAGAAAGGAGACCCACACTTATTAAATGGGATTTACTTTCTAAGAAAAATAAACATGTAAGATTTTATTCGGAGATTTATAAAGTGCTGGTGAACAAACTGGAGGTTTTTGTGTAAGTAGCAGTCTATTTGGCCCAAGTATCAATAGATATTTTGAAAATTAATTAGCCAAAATACGTATATCATACTGAGGGCTAAAAATGCTTATATGTATAATGATTCTTGGGGTTACACATCTGCATATTATTGAGAACCAAAAATGATCCTACATCAACTAGAGATATACCTTAGTCATTAAACAATGTTTTAACTTGATGAGTGATACAGACATAAGAAAAGCGTACAAGGCAACTTGTGCCAGATTCCTCCTTTAGTTCTATTGGTGCATTTCTATTAGTGAAGGAGAATTTATACTCCTGATTTCTAAAGAAAATATTTCATTCAAGACTCTTGTGCTCCTATAGGATCCCAATCATTATTAGATTACGGAGTACTCAAGACTATGACAGTTCTAATTCTTTCTTTGTTTTTTTTTTTTTTTTTAAGGACATTGATAGCTCTGTAGATTTTTCAAATACTCTGGAAATACCATTTGGTGAGAAATAATACTGTGAGGAAGCTTCTGCGAGCAAACATTAAAGTGCAGGTAAAGCAAGAGAAGGGTCTGTGGGGAGCCTGTGGCCAGTGAGTAGCTCCATTGGGCTTAGTAGGCAAGAACCTTGTGCTTTCAAATTTTCCATTGCGCTTGTGCCAAAGGAAGTGCTTTGCACTTTCACAAATTTGGCAAAAGAATTATGTATATATCGATCAGTGGGGCCAGACTTTAAGATCTTGAAGTAAAAACTTGTTATTTCAAAAACGTAAATTAGTGGCTACACGGTTGTATTATCAAGCCTTCAGCTCTTCTGTTGAAGAGTATCTGTGACAGCCATATACAAGAAGTATAAACACAAAGTCAAAACTAAAGCTTACTAAGATGAAAAAGGAATTGTCGTTGTTAATAATATTTATGGATTCACATAATATTACTTGGCAATCGTTGTGGCAGTAACATGATGGGCAACCTCTGTGTAGCAGATTTTTTGCTTATTGGTTGGAAATGAATGGGCAATGTTTTCATATAGATTTTAGACAGCCTTTTCTGGTTAAGTCCAAGGGGGGCTGTCACCGAGAGGAATGGGATTTGTCAGCCAGTGATTCTTATCCCAAGACAGTGGGGGCATGCACCGCTATATTGTAAGAGTAGAACCATAGAGCCCTGGAAAGTGCAGAATTCCCCTTTGAACTAGAAATCACACAAAAATTTCTGGGCATTGAATTTTATTGCTTGCTTCCAGCTTAAATTAACAGACAAAGTTGGACAGAACTTGCAAAACTTTGAAGTTAATTTTGGACCAATTTAATGTGAGCTTGGGTTAGATTAAGTTTTAAAAGGAAGCTGTGTAAAACTCAGCATTTTTTGCTGATTAAATCAAAGGAAATAGAGTGGAGCAATACACAGAAAAATGTCATCCAAGTACTGTGCCTAAATTTCTTCATTCATTTCTTGCAATAAATTTTGTATCTATCTGTGTGAAAGAAACTAAAGACAGAATGACCATATTTTTCCATGCTTTGGTGATAAAAAAAGAAAAAGGCATCTCTTGTTTGTCTCTAATCTGTCATTCGAATGGAAAGATGCTTGAGGGGTTGGGGATAGAAAGACTTGCCACACCAAAGAGTTGGCATGGGCAAAAAGCACCTGGACATTCTGAAAACAAGAGAGTGCCACAGCGTGGCATAAAAGTCAAGGATGGAGGTGTGTGAATCTCCTACTGCTCAGTACCAATACCTCCCATGAAAAAAGTGTCTGAGAAGGGCCTGACTCTTGCTTTGAGAAAATTTTTCACTGTGGCTTGATGTCCGTTTGCCTTAAAACAATTTTATGCATCATAAAGGATAATTTCTAATGCTTTATTTAACCTTTGTGCTTTCTATTCCTGTGATGCCAGAAAGATTGCTGTCCTTTTTTTTTTTTCACTACAAAGATGAGATGTTTTTCTGTCTTAAAGTGGGCAGCTGGGAATGTGAATGAGTGCGATTCATTGGTAGCATCAAAACACATCCACTGCTTTTAGAACGTTGAAAGATTCATAAGCCAAAATATAAACAAAACTAAAGAAAAATCTTTATTATTCTGCTTTCTTTGTCTTTTTAAACTGAGAGTAAGAGCTACAGTGAGAAAACTGTTTCTTGTCCTTTACACACAGGTTGCAACAAGGCTATTTAAGCAAAGAGAAGAGAAATCATGTACTGTGGCAATTGGTGGTTTTTCAAAGGTTTTCAATTAGAGTATGAAACAAACATTCATCTTTGTTATATATAATCTCACATATTTCACTTGCAGGCCAAATTCAAATAGACATCACACTCTGGTGAACTTTAATATGGTCAATTTTTTATTGCATGATTTATTATGGGTCTTTTGTCCTTAAAATATAGAAAAACATAAAAAAAAATCTTTAGGCAACTTTGTGTAGCTGCTTGCTTAGCAATGATCCTCATTTATTTTCTAGGAGTTCAAAAGTTAGTTCTCCTTATTCCAGATTAGACTAGCTATATATTATTCCCATGCTACTTATGCACAGAAAAGGAGACTTCCTTAATCTGTCTGCCACGAAGGGGCTTTCTAGAAGTTTACTTTAAGAAAAAGCGTATATTCTTTCATTCATCCATTAGTTTCATGCTCCTACATAACATGTTGATCTAACCACTTCAGCTGGGACAGCTGATGGCAGCAGCTGAATGCTGAGGTATGTTTTTTTCTTTATGAGGCAGTAAGTTAAAATTACATGAAGGAGTGATAATGTGGTTAAGTCAGGAAAAATAGCACTGGGAGAGGCTTGTTGCTTCTCTGAAATGTTTCTGTAATCACAACCTGAAAATGGGAATTGGTCTCTGTGGTATGGAAGGGGAAAAGTTATCAGGGAGAGATAGCAATGGGTGTTTTCAATACATGTATCTGATGCCTCTGAAATGGCAGAAATGGGTTAGGTAGGCGTTTGCATTTGTACAGGGAAATTGAGTCCTCATGTTAATATTATACATATTTATAAGTATTTATATATTCCGCATCATATAATTAGGGTTATAAAAAAAAAATTGTTTCCTATATAAAAATATGACCAGACAGAGCTTTATAACATTATACTTTTAAAAGCCACTGTTTTCCAGGGACCAGCAGCCATATGTATATTTACAATATACTTATTTGCTTAGGATATATGTATATACACATAAAGTGTATATACATATAGTGGCATATGCATCTATTTTTGCTATTACAGTGTCACTTTAGTAGGATATCTAATGACAACATAGTTAAGAAAAGACTAGCCCCTTTATTGTTACAGTCGTGACTTCACATTCAGTATTTTTGTAACATTTTTAACTATCACATTTCTAGAGAAGGCTTTGTGTAAAGTACAGTCAGTATGTCACTGTAACTTTGATAATTATTTCTTTCATCCTGCCATTTGGTAACTAAGTCTGTTTCCCAGCGAGCAGCAGTAGACCACAGGTACATGGGAAAGTTGTACCGATCAAGACAGTCACCAAAGCACTGCTCTGTTGATTGAACCAGACTTTGATCTGTGTTCTGAAGGATATGCATAAAAGCTGGTGAAGCAAGGTAAAGAGGTTTTAAGAAGAACCATTGTTTATTGGGCACATAATGAGAGACATGTCAATATCAGCTGTCTTGTATTGATTCAATTCTACTCCTTTTAAAATCAAGAGTGGTAGTTGTTAAAATTACGAAGTCCAATAGCACTATTAACTGGAAGTTAAGCAGGCAAGAGAAACCTCTATTTCTCCTCCCCATCAAAAGAAGAGGGTAGTTCAAAAAAAGCATTTCTCACATATTCAACTTCTTTTGGCATTCTGTGACTTGATGACTTGAATTCCTGAGGTTGCTAAATAAATTTTTGTATTTGCTCTGCAAAATGAAGAAACTGTTCTTCTTATCTGCTATTTCTTCATAAAGCGGTAATTGAGGTCGTAGGAGTCTTATTCTTGCATTGGTCATGCAAGCACTATCTCAGAACTTCCCTGAAATATCTGTGTGCATAGTGTAGAGAGATGAGGATACAAATCAGATATGTGATCTTTGCATGATAAGCTACAGAATGATGTATGTGTTCAGGTAGTATGCCTGAGCTGTATACAGTGGCTCTATCCACCTACTTCACACAGTACCCTTTTCTGGAAATGCTGTGAGCATGTTGCCATCACGCCACAGCCAAGTATCTTTGAGCTGACCAGAGGACTTGATGCAATACTGATTTCTCAATTTTGAATAAATTCAAAAGTTGCCATGGTGGAAAATGGGAATCTGTGGACTTCTGCATTCTGAGTTTTAGTTACTCCTTAAAAAAATGTAAGTCATTGCAAAATTAATTGAGTTCTATTCAAGAGTGATATTGCTATCTTAATAGATATATTTTTGTAATTTAGTAGTTTCAAACTTAGATCTGTCACAAAATGTTTATTGACTTATACCACCTCTAAAGACTTTCAGTAGGAGGAGGTACAAATAAACTTAATTAAAATATCTATAAGTGAATTTAATGCTATAATTTATATAACAATTTTGTTATAAATTTAAATTTTAAATCTAAGGCCTCTATAGTTTATGAACAGAAATAAGAGAATGCTTTAAACTTAAAATAAATCAGTTTGAATATACCTAAACAATTACATATGTAGCAGAAAAGCACTGGAAGTTACAATTATTAATGGCATTTGCTTTGTGAAATCATAGTATCAAAGGTATGCATTTAATTTATAACATTGCTCAGTTAAACATACTTGTGGGAAAGAAGCATTTCATTAATCTTGGTATGAACGCTCTGTGTTGTAGGAGTGGAGACACTGAACTTAATTTTTCAGGAAAATGCAGGATGCCTGTGGTGTAGTCATAGAGGGAACCTAACCTGCCTGCCTCACAATCCTGTGCCCTAGTCGTATGTGAGGTAGAAGCTTAATTAATCAACAGTTTGGAAAGTATTATTGTAAAGGAATGAGTGAAAAAGATAATACATTTATTCAGCCACATAAAAAGAACCACGACAGGAGAAAATGGAGAACATGACACGTGAGAGACTGAAACAATACATCTTCCCTGCAAGTGGCTGCTTGGCAATTTATTCTCTGCAGAGAATATGTGCTAGTTTTGTTGGGATGTCTGTGGAGACTAGAATGTATTGCATCTAATGATTATTAAATCATATAGATTGGTCCTAAATAAACATAAATAAACATAACTTTGCTAAGCATATTAGCAGACATGTATCTAGGCTACTTTTATGGTATGGCATGGAACACCATAAACTTAAATATGTTTTAGAAGCACTACAAACAAATTTTGCCACTGCTGCAAGTAGGTGGTTGCATCGCCACAGTGAGATAAATGAAGAATGATAATTGGATGGTGACAGAAGGGAATTTTGTAATATAAAGTATCTGGGAATTACTGGCTTGGGAGATTGCAAAGAACATTTCCAATTTTTTTTGTTTAACAAGGTCAAGCATGAGCCTTCCCCTCTGTGATACTGGCACCAGGAATTTTGTATCATAGTTGAAAGACATATTGGAGTTTGAGGACATGAAAACTTAGCAGTAAATTTTGTCATTGTACATTGTTCATAAAAAAATAAGGATTCCCAGGATTATTGTGCCAATTTTATTAGTGTAAATTGCTATCCTTCTCAACACAACAGAAAAAAAATATAGTTATCCCAAAGGCATTTCTGTTAGAGGAAAAAAATAGCATGTAGTCATTATTTATTTGTTTCATTTAGGTTTTGTTTTTATTTACATGTAATTTACTGATGGCCTCAGTGGGCTCCAATCCATGGAATGAAATCCAAAAGTCCCACCAGGGATGAAATGGATCCATGGATCCACTTTCTCCAGATTAATTTGTAAGATGAATTTTTCACACAGTGTGGAAGCCAAGACTGCAGATGACTCATTTTTGGTTCAGAACTTCAGGGAACAGATGGGAAAGCAGCAGCATTAATGTACCTTAATGGATGCACAGGACCGCATTTGTTATTTGGCTTTAGTTCAGATTTCAGACTTTCTTTTGTTTTTTTTTTTTTTATTTTTTTTTTTCCAGTGACTGTGCCTTGTTGAATCACCCCATAATCTTTTCAGAAGCGTTTTCCTTCACTTCTCTGCTGCGCTTTTCGACTAATTTTTATCCTATCTTTGTTGCCACACTTGATTATAGATTTAAGTCTCAAAACAGCATGGGCAATCTCCAGCTGTTTTTGCAAAGCAGCTATCATAAAGGAAGATTCTTGAAGGACTGAAGGCAATAGGCAGAAATGTTCCCTCTTGGTCCCTGCTCTAGAGCTTGTGAGTACCAGACAGTATGGGAAGAAGGGCCTGCAAAAGCTGGCTCTGCTCTTGCACTCTTCCCAACTAGCATCTCCTATTGCTGCTGTTGGAGACTGAGAACTGGGCTAGATGGACCAAAACAGATGTTATAAGTAATTTATTAAGGCCCACTGTTCTCAGAACGAATTTTTATTAATTACTGTAGATAGGACACGCACAAAACAGGACAGAATACAGGTTCCATATAAGATAAGGTTTTATTTCCAGTAGAATTTTGGTTTCCCAAAGAGATACAAAAAACATAACTCATAGTCATCATTTGAATACTTTCATTTGGAGGTATTGTGATATAAGAAGCCAAGAAAAAGCAATATTATATTTTTTATTAAAAAACTGTTTATGGCCAATTCATGATGGTGCATTTGTGTAGTTATAAAAAAAAAAATGTAGGTTCAATCATAGAAATGAAGCTCCAAAGATTTGTTTTGGAACTTTATTTTTGGAAACTTGATTCTATTCTCTGATACCTTCGTAACTGAAGGATAAACTCAGAAGACCCTGGAGATGAGATACAGCTTAAAAATAAAAAAGAAAACTTAAAATGGTAGTTCTGTATCTTTTTGCCTTTACCATACTTGTCTGGTCCAAGCAGTTCCTCATATGAAGCAGAAAGATATCACGAGCTTACCTATAAATGGAGGGAAAACACATTCACATATTCAACTTTGAACTTTAGTCCATCAATGATCAGTGGCAACACCTCACATAAAACCTTGAAATTATTTTGCGGCCCTGCTTGCCATTTTGTTTGGGAAAGTATTGGAGAAATGTGTATCTTGTCTATGAAAACAACTTGCTTTCTAAACTTATGAAATCTTGGATTTGCACATAGCTTTAACAAAACACAGTATGAGTGCAGTCCTATCCAGGGATCTACCTTGACTCACCAGCAGAATGAGGGAGGTGATCCTGCCCCTCTACTCTGCTCTCATGAGACCTCACTTGGAGTATTGTGTGCAGTTCTGGTGTCCTCAACTTAAAAAGGACATGGAACTGTTGGAACAAGTCTAGAGGAGGGCCACAAGGATGATCAGGGGACTGGAGCACCTCCCCTATGAAGATAGGAAGAGAAAGTTGAGGCTGTTCAGCCTGGAGAAGAGAAGGCTGCGTGGAGACCTCATAGCAGCCTTGCAGTATCTGAAGGGGGCCTAAAAGGATGCTGGGGAGGGTCTCTTCCTGAGGGACTATAGTGAGAGGACAAGAGAGTAACAGGTTCAAACTTAAACAAGGAAGTTTAGATTGGATCTGAGGAAGAAATTCTTTACTGTAAGGGTGGTGAGGCACTGGAATGGGTCGCCCGGGAAAGTTATGAATGCTCCATCGCTTGCGGTGTTCAAGGCTGGGTTGGTCATAGCCTTGGGTAACATGGTTTAGTGGGTGGTGTTCCTGCCTATGGCAGTGGGGTTGGAACTAGACGATCGTAAGATCCTTTGCAACCCTAACTATTCTATGATTCGATGATTCTATGATCAAATGTACTTTTGTAGCACTACCAGACTGCAGTGCTCCTGTGCAGAGGACTTTCGTCCGCTGTCATCCCACGTGGCTCAGAGTAAGGCTTGGCTTACTTTTAACCACAAAATTAAAAATCTCTGGACTGTTACTAATAGTGCTGTTTCTTTGCATAAGTCTTTATGCTATATGCAGCATAATTTTCTTTTATTTCTTGTGAACAGCAATTTAATTAGATCTTTCCAGTCATTCTGCTCTCTGACATTTCAATCTGTCTTACCTTCTACTGAACCAGAAAAAAATACTATTAAGTGAAACTTGACAAGAAAGAAAGAAACTAGAAAACTCATAATTTATTTTGTGTAGTTCAGCATGACTTATATAAGGACAGAGAAGCATATTAAAATAAAAAAAAAGATACTGGTAAATTGGGACTGTTTTGTCCTCATAGTCTCATGATTTGATGACTGAGATTCTGTTACTGTACTGTGAATACATTTCCTCTGTAATCATGCTGAGGATACCTGTTTCAACAAAGACATAATGACAAAGATATATAGATAAATCTCAATTACAGCAAATACAGATTTTACTTAGCAACCAAACTGGCATGTCAAATCTAACATTTGTTTGCATGAAATAGGTAACTGGAACTCTGAATAAACCACATTTTCCTGGGAAATTACTAGTATTGCAACAAACAAAAAGGCTTTCACATGCAGAATGCAAGGCCATGCATTTTCCTGGGTGATCCATTGTATCTAGTGCCCAAAGTGTGCCTCATTCTTTCTCAAAACGAGAACTATAAATAGGCAGGCACTTTGTGCCATTTAAATGCTGAGTATTACACATTCCAGAAACTTCAGTTTTTCAGCTGGTTATTTTTATTTTCCTTTGTTGTGACTGAGCAAGTGAACACAGCCTACTGAAATGCCGTTCAGTCCTTGAAAGAAAAATCTAGGAAAAAACTGAAAGATCAGGAAAGTACTCTACCTAGAAGTATACCTGGAACAAGAAGCAGAGAATGCAAGAAACTGAGAGAAGGTTGAGCTGAAATCAGAGTGTATTTTGTTGCAAACAGCAATGAACTTCTGTCTGAAAAGCCCTGTCTTTTCTGGTGTTACAATAAATTCCTGTCACTTACAAGGAACATCATTAGGCTCTGTCATGGGTTCAGCAGCAGCAGCCATTTTTCTCCTTCTCGGTAGCTGGCGCAGCACTATGTTTTCGACTTTCAGCCTGGGAACAGCGCTGATAACACTGATGTTTTCAGTTACTGCTTGGTAATATTTTGTTCTGACCAAGGACTTTCTGATCCTCATGCTCTGATGGGGAGGAAGGGAAGCTGGGAAGATGCAGAAACAGGACACTTTACCCAAACTACCCAAAGAGATATTCCATACCACAGCACGTCATGCCCAGGATGGAAAAACGGAGGGCAGAGATCCAGAAGGGTGGGGGTGCACTGCTTGGTTGGGCTGGGTATAGGTGGTGTATATTCTCTTGTATTTGCCTTATCATTATTATTATTGGTGGTAGCAGTAGTGATTTGTGTTATACCTTAGTTACTAAACTGTTCTTATCTCAACCTGTGGGAGCTGCATTCTTTCAGTTCTCCTCCCCATCGCCCTAGGTCTGGAAGAAGAAAGAGGGGGGAGTGAGTGAGCGGACAGCGTGAGGGCCATAAACCACAACAGGCTCAGACTCCAGAGTAATGGAAGAAATTTTTAATATTTTGTGGTAAGTCAGAAAGCTGCCTGAAAAAAATGTTCCTTTCTTTTTTTAGTATGGACCCCTATTGTTCCCATGCCTTGGCATATGGCAGTCAGAAAGCCAGTAATTTCCTCTGAACACTTTTAGAAAACACCAAGAATCATTTGGAATATGAATGTCTTTTGCAAATAGCTTCAGCTTGTGGGGAACTACTGCATCATGAAGACATGTTTAGTACACATCACAAGGACTTTCCGCTCTACTGCCTTCAGGAATACAGACCTCAAACTTTCAGTCACCATCTTGCTAGTAAAAAATTCCTAAATCTGCATTAGTGTCAGCAACAGCTTCCTGGATGTTCTTTGTATTAACAGATCCGGTGTGATGCCAAGTCTAGTTTTCCTCTGACAGTTGAAATCTGGGCTGGATCCATGCTCTGGTGTCAGCCTGGGCCTTGTGCTGCCCATTTAGAAAGCCGGGGCTCTGGCTGCTTGGGATTCCCATATCCCTTGTGGCAGGCGATGGAAAGACTCTTCAAGGGATAACCACAGGCAGAGCCGTCTGCTTATCTTAGGCACTGCATTAACAGCAAATGTGATGGAAACAGAAAGTCAGGATAGTTGCATGATGCTGTGGATGTTCATTGTAAATCATAGAATCATAGAATAGTTATGGTTGGAAAGGACCTTAAGATCATCTAGTTCTACCCCCCCTGCCATGGGCAGGGACGCCTCTCACTAAACCATGCCATCCAAGGCTATGTCCAACCCGGCCTTGAACACTGCCAGCAATGGAGCATTATGCAACTGTAAAACTGTGTTTTGGAAAGCCCAGGGTGTACATAATGTTTTTCTGATAGATTTAGCAGCTGGTTTGCCCAGCCTGGTCTGTGAGTAATCTGGAGGATAAACACTTAGCAAATCTGATCTTGAGCTAGTCATAAACTGAATACTGTCCTCTTCTTAGGATTTGAAAGTTTAATAATGAATTATGGAGAACTCCTGCAAAACACTGTCTATGTGGGATCATAACTATTCCATATACTGGCAAACTGTGATCCTTGTGGTCTCATATTGATGTCACTACAGTTTTATTCTGGGCTAAGCTTTTCTGACTAAAATAGAATTACTCTGTATTTATGCCACTGCAGACGGTTAATTAAAGCAGATGCTCCACCTTATAATGGCTGGGATAGGATGGGTGCTGTGAGATACGGCTCTGTGATTCTGCAGTCTTCTGAAAGAGGCTTGTTTGTACAAAGGTTTGGTACCCTAAATTTCACCTAGAGTTTCAGCCATTTGCTAGACCACCCACCTAGGCTCTTGGCTCTCTTTCATTTCCAGTAACTTGCAAGCTTCATAGACAAGGTTGAAGGTTTGTTTTGTTCATTTTGTTCTTAATTTTGCCTCCATGGTGAATTGAATTCAAGGTGATTCTCTTCAGGCAAATAGAAAAAAGACAGATTGGTGCCCTGCAAAGGACATCAACAGTGTTTACAACTGGTAATGAGAATACAGCAAATGTTACAGGCCACTGGACATGTGGACTTAAACACAGGAAAAGACTTGAACATTACTGCATTTCCTGTGCTGCCGCCTGCATTCTAGCAATGGGTGTCTACGGATGCCAACTTTTCCTTCAAAGGCTGATGGAAATGGGTATTCTTGCTCACAGCAGCTAGGAGGGCAACCATCCAAATGTGGTCTGCTGTGTAACACATACAGGGCTTTCTCTGCACTGACAGCAAATCTTGGTGCTGCAGACTCTTTGATAATTTGCGCTCAAACTTTGATAATTTGCCCTTTCATTATTTGCTCTCAGTATGTGCCTGAAAATTGTGTACTCCTTTGGGTTAGAAAATTATTTCAGCCTATGTGCTGAAAATTAGTTAGAACAAGTTAAAGAAAATTTAAACATTTATTTCTGATTACAGGTAGCTACCAAGGTTTTCTTGTTTTTTGGTTACTGCACCAGCCAAGGCAGATTGTTTCCAGCAAATCAATCAATAAAATGCCTTTATCTCAGAGAAGCCTATTCACCTGATTTTTCTCCATTTGCAGAAAGGATCAAAGAGATTTCTTGCTGCAAGTGATGTACTGATTCTATTGCAATATAGTGTAATTATAATACATATGTGCCATTTTAAGTTGCAAGTAATACCCTGAAGAGCCTTATAGAGCTACACTTTGCAGAGCACCAAAGGTGTAAAAGGGGAGGTGCCATCCCCAAAAATGGTACATGGCTCCCAGTTTTGGCTTTCTGACTGCCATGAATGATGAATTGTGTTGTTGCTTTTGAGTCAGAAACTACTAACTTAATTTTTAGGAAAGGGCTAGGGCAGTAACATCGCATTTGTGGAAAAAACCTAATGAGCAACTTATGCCCTTTCACCTGGAGAATACAATTAGAAAACAGAGAAAGGCAACGTGAGAAACATTCAGCAAAAGGACAGGAAGTGCCTGTCCAACTCAGTATGCCCAGTCTTTTCTTTGTGCCCTTGTTTATCTGAAACAAACTTCCCTTCTTTTTTTCACTCCACTCCTCTAACACATTCTGAACTTGTCTCTAATTTCCAGCACTTTTTCCATTAGCACTATGTAAACTCTTCGCATAAAGCAGCTGTGATGGAAACATTTCCCAGTTTCTTCTAAGTTTTGAACTTGGGGGAAGTTCTAATCTATTTGCTTGTAGTTTTAAAGAGCGATGCAGACAGTGAGCACAGAGCTTTCATCTGCTAGCTGTCTGTGCATTATATCTTAGCTGAGTTTTAAAATTCTTGGGCCAAACTAGATTAGTCTGAAAAATGTTTAATAAACGTTTAAATAACCAGTTGCTTGTGGCCATAATTCTTGACTAGCATGACATGGAGATTCCCCATAAGTCTTAATTCTCCCACTTAAGTGTTGTCAGGAAGACGGAATATTACAATAACTCCATAATTTTCCCTATGCAGTCAGGATTTAATCAACTTGGAAAAGTCTGTAACATTGTATGAGGCATGTAAATACATGACAACTGTGAGGAACAAAGTGGATATGCTCAGTGAGAAACCATGGTCATTTATTTTTAAAAGTCCCTTTCAAATTAAGCATACCTCAATATTTTTAGAATGTTCAAAACATATACTTCAACTAACCCTTCCATAAGCAGTAACTTCTTCTCCTCTTTAATAATAACTGCATTGTTCTCTTTTGTTCTTTTCTGCAGGAGATAATTTTATCCTACACAAGCTTTTAGCCTTTGTTCTGCACCTTTTATCCAGTAATCTTTGATGTAGAAAAATGCTAACTATCTTCTGAAAACCTAATTAAATTATAATTCTCCTTATCTATCATGGCAGTAATATCTTCAAAGAATTTCAAGAAGTTAGTTTAAGTCTTTTGCTTCAATATAGTCCAACTGTCTTGCGGTGTTAGCCCCCAAGCAGAGCACTCTCTAACATAGCTTTCAATAAATTCTTAAAACAGACTTCAAAAGTCATTGAACCGGTCTCTTATCATACCTCTCCCATGTAACCTTTTTAATGATTGACCTTAAATTGTCTATCTGTATTTTTTTGTACAAGGACCTGTTAGTTAGTGAAGTTCATATCAAAATAAAAATAAAATAAAATGTATGTTCAAAGATTCTCTTTCTTCTCTTACCTACTAATGCTCCTGGATAGCACCTTGATTCAATGAAATTCTACTAACCAATTACATTATCTACGTAATGGAATATATTCTTTCCTCTTTGACTTTGAAGACTGACTCCTAGCTGAAAGCAGTTTGCTTTGTATTTCCTCTACAAATGATGAAAACATAATAAATATTTAATAATTCCATTATTTTTAATCCCATAGTATTCTCCTAATTTTCTCTTTTAAAAATCCTAGTCAACATGCAAATTTAATATATAGATGGGGATTTTGTTTTGTTTTCGTAACATTCTGGAAGTCCTGGCTTGCCAACTCCCTTTTCAATTGCATTAACCATAAGCATATCTTAAGTTTACATTGCCCTAGAATAATTTCATTTTTCTTAGGAATATTGCCTATTCTTGTACAGAAGCTACACAACATTGGGCTCTCCTGAGCTAGAGGGTCAGCTAGGCTGACTCCACTTCTGCCGCTGCCTGGTGCCTGCCAGTATGCAGTGACCTTTCAGTTCCTTTACTACACCTTCCACATTTACAGTAAGGCTCTGTACTTCCACCAGCAATGAGTTAACCAGACACTTTTGGAGCCCTGCAAATTATGGCCATCAGGCACAATTTAAAGAGCAGTGTTAAAGGAGGGGGAAACCCCCTCATCGATGTCTCTCTTTAAGGGCTTGCAAGAGCCGTGCTCTCTCCTCTGCTGTTCCAGGGCTCGGCTTGGCTGGGTTTGTAGGGGCCTCCTCACCTGATGGCTGCCATGTCATGGATGGTGTAATCATTTCTGTTTAAGCATTCCATAGGAACCTTAATTATGCTTTTGTTTAATTTAATAGTACTTTCCAGTCATTTGCATGAACTAAACACAAGTCATGAAAAAATCAGGGGTATCTTGAACTGAAAACCTGCTTTTGAGGCTAATGTTTGTTTTGTTTAAGTAGGATATCCTTTCTGGCAGGTTTACAAGCATGTGTCAGACAAATGTTTTACAACAGAAACATTTTGCTACAATCATGGGCTGATAGAATGACTGATTATCATTTAAAAGACCCTTTGTTCTGACTCCTCAGATGTCTCCTCATGCACTTACAGTCTGAGATTCATTTCTGTCCAAAATTGAATTCGTATGTGCAGGAGAAAAATAATCCATCCCCTCATTTTTCTAGTATGAGGTCTTTTTCTTTCCCTCTGTGACTGGTTTTCATAGTCCTGTAACTGATTTTCATAGTCTAAAATTATAATTTTATTACTACAATGAATGTAGCTCACAGAGTGCAGGAGTGAAGCTCAGCTCCAGAGATCAGGGAATTGCCTGAACTACCTGTGGAGAGCTGTATTGAGACACCCGTGTCAACTTTGAAAGAGGCGCCTTGAACACAAAAAAGCAACACAGCTGCTGCTTCACAGAGGGCACTTCTCTTTCTCATCCCTCTTAACACAGCCCTCAGCCACAAAGATTAATTAGTAGCAGCCCTCTAAGGTAGTGAAATACTATACCTGTAAGAGTTGCCTGCAGTCACAAGCTGCCACAGAGCCAGGAGTTGAACCCAGCTTGGAGTTCCAGTCTGGTGCCTTTTATTGCTTCCTTCTCTCACATGACTATGTACATTTCTGACCTTTGGAAAAAAAGACCATATATTTATATATGCTCATATCTGCACACAAGGTTCTTGCTTTTGAAACATCTTTAAAACCTCTGCAAGTCCGAAGTTCTCTAAGCCACAGTATGTCTAAGAGAAAGTACACTGAAAATAAAAGCTTGAATTCTCCTAACATTTGTATAGAGGTAAAACTGGCCTGGTAAATCCTGTTTGGCCACATTATTTTCCTTTGGCACAGAATACAGGAATCTAGGGATAGCTGGTGGGTGGCTTCTAGGAAAATTAAAAGTATCAAAGCGCTAAGGTGGCAGCTGTGGTTTAGCTCTTACAGGGATTTCATGAGCATGGTCTCTATTGCTCTCTACTTCAGTTCTCAAGCTAACCAGCTTTGAGAGGATAACACTTCCAAAACTTGACAGTGGTCTCAGCTGCCTCAAAGAATTACAGTTAACTATATTATGAACAAGCTAATTATTTTACAGAAGTGAAAACACTACTACTTGGTTGTCCTCTTCATTTGTAAAATGTTGAATCTCTGACTTTATTGGCTTAAAATCGAAATTTTTAATTCACTCATTTTAATTAATGTTACTTTTTTGGATATCACACTGAGTAAATAGTTCAGCTAGACTCTGTCATCAAGAGAAGTGTCAGATCCTCTACAGAGGGCATTCTGTACCCCTTTGCTGAGCAAATGCTACTTGTTTTAGCCTGGATTTGCTGAGTGCAGTTCTAGCTCACTGGTGTCCACCACCAAATAAAGGACTTTGGCTTGGAGCGGGCATCATGGTGGCAATGAACAAATGCAGCATAGCAGACCCTCAGTTTTTATGTAGTGTTAGGGTCATTGGAAGCCACTAATTTATAAGATTCCTTATGTCTTGGAGGGTGTAACTTCTGTAAAAGCAGAAGAATGATACATAAATGTTCAAATTAGAACTAAAGATCAGCAAGAATCAGAATGACTTATCTCTGGGTTTTCAGAGGTAATGCATCTAGAAGTATTGTTTCATGTCATCAATAGGATGTGTTGCCCTTTCACAGTCTCATTTAGCACAAACTAAACTGAAAATAATCAACTAAATCTGAAATTACAAGAGAGTTGCAGTTATCTGCCTGCAAAAAGCTTTCTCAGGGAGTAACATGGCTATGTTATCAGCTCACATGTAACATGAACTGGTAGGGAAATATATGTATAATATAAATAGTGTACATTAAAGTTCCTACATTCTGATGAAGGGAAGGTAGTCTGTGAAGAAAGAAAGATCTTTCTTGTATTGTACAGAGGCCAAATGCACAAATGATCTCTGTTCACACACACACAGTGGAATCAAAACACAGCTGTAAGGTCTAATTTTAGGGGCCCCTAACCTTGACCATGCTCTTTTAATAATCTTCCTATTTGGAAATTCAAAGATTCAAGGAGGGCATAACCTTGAGAGTTTTAACCACTCCTCAAAACCAATATTCACAGTGTGTCATCTGATTTTAGAAACAATATCAGGCTCCACGGATAAATAGCAGCTTGACCATGAAGTCTTTCTCTGGTACAGATACAAAATTAGGATATTCTGGAAGCTGAAACATCATTTAAATATAAAAAACACAGAGGGTTCCACAAGGATATTTTAGCTGAAAGAAAGGTACTAGGAGTCTAGTAACACATTCCTCTGTCAATTGTAACACAGACAAAAAGCAGAAGTAAAAAGCCTCCATCCTTCAAATCTCCCGCCAAGCTACATCTCTTAACAGTTCATCCATCTGAGAAGGAAATTTGTTAGGGTTTTATGGTAAATAAATGAGGAATTACTGAGAAAGCCCTGAAATGGACCTTGTGCTTGAATCTTCTTTATTTTCCTTCAGCATTCCCAGTTGAATCTCACCAAATTAAAGCTTTTATATATTTTGAACCAGCTGCTGGTTTTGCAAAACTGCATGATTTGTTACTTTGAAATGTACTGTTTCTTTGAAGCCTTCTTATGTGACAGACAAAAAGTACAATGAAAGAGTAATTCTTCATGCAATTATTTTTCAGTTAGAGAAAGCTGTGATGTGTAAAAGGAATGAAACAAACCAAGTGTATTCATCTGTTAAAGCATAAAGCATAAGGAGGACTTAGTCATGTCCTGCAGTGACACAGCGGCTCCACAGCAGCACTGGAATGATGCCCTGCACAGTTAGTCTAACAGCTCTAGAAGGACAGTCCCAGTGTACGGCATTTCTGCAGTAAGGAGTAGAGCTAAGCGGAGCTCAGGATGAGTTAAACCTTAACCCATCTTATACACTATTCTCGGTTGCTGCTAAGAATCCGCTGCCTGAGCATCACCTGCAGTTTTTAGGTTTGTTTGTGGTGGCATAGATGAATAATATTTCAGGATGGTATTAAAGGAAAATTCCACAGCAAAATACACTCCATATAATTTTTCTAGCTTATAACCACAACTCTGTACAGTCCCTCCCACATAACTGCTCAGTTGTATTTCAACATACATGATTCCCTACATTCCTGGTTAGCACATTCAGAGGTTAAACATAAACCAGAAGCTAACACTGATTATCATTAAGCATTCCTGTGCCAAATACCTTGCTGAAGCAAAATGATAAAAGCTCAGCATGCCATTCTTGGCAGGTACAACTGACTTTTTGTTGGTTTCTTTTTTTTTCTTCTTAATGCTTCTGTTAATATTCTTGTTTTACTATGGTCTCACAATTACTTTTATTCACCTATATAATTCCAATCCGTTTAGACTTCTGAGCTACTATTTCTGATTCACACATCAAAAAAAAGCAGCAGAAGTTCACAGCTCAATATTCTATATTGCAATGAACTACTGTAGAGCTAACATGGTATCACTTGAGTTGGCAAAATGCTATGTGAAATCTAGCTCTAAAAGTCAACTGCAGAAGGTATTTGCTCATGTATTTTTCCCACCAGAATGTGCACAGTCTCTGTGTGGTGGACTATAGTTTGGTTTCTGCTTCCTACACAGACTTACATTAGTTAGGACAAAGTGTTCCCATCTGACTGTCAACTATATACTTTTCCACTGATTGCTTTCTTCAATATGTTTGGGAGTTTTTTTCTCAGTTACTCTCTCCCAGATTCTCCAGGCACCCCAGAGATAGGAATTCACAGGCACTGGTCCATGCAGCTATAGGTCATGGAGCTGAACTGGCTTTCAGTCAGTGCATCACCCATACAGTATTTTAAACCTTGTTGTAAAAAACCACACTCATTCCAGATAGTGTAAATTCATGAGGTTTTCTGAACTTAGTTAAAACCAGAAGCTGAGATATAACCACAAAACTAAAAAAAATCACTAAACCATGTGGGAATAAAATAGACGTGTGGAATGACATACCACTAATCTTACATGTTATACCTTGCTGTTTCTCATCTTTTCCATACTCTGGTGTATTCATGTAGATTACAGACTTGACAAGGAGAAGGAGTATCTGTCTCTGGAACATTAACAGACTTGATTGTGCCTCTTCAGTACTCAGAAGTGACATACATTACTAGGATCTTTCCTAACCTCATTCCTTCTCTTCTGAAATTTGATAAAAATTAAAATAGTGTCAGTACATGAAGTACTTTATAGTGCAATCCATTAATTTTCTGTCCTTTGATGAGTACATTTATCTGTGATGATACTCATAGCATGATGGGTTCTCCTTATTAAACCCTGCCACCTTATCTGTTCATTTTGAATCCAACAAGGACTGACAGATACAATTTCCGAGAAAGCCTGCCACAGGCAGAACAAGTCATGAAAAAAAGGTGGAATTCCTCTGGTTTTCTCTTCAAGAGGAAGAATTAAGAAAGTTGGGATTGCTTTTGTGTTTTCTAACATTTAGATTGTCCTTATATTCTTTATAAGGGACGCTTAAATAACAAGAGGGAATACATTTAAAAAATACAAGAAAACATATAATAAATGAATTTATGGAATCCCCCTGAATATTTGAAATAGCTTTAAAAATTTTAAAAACAACCCCTGAAATCTGATTGTCTGCAACAGGGGAATCACAGAGATCTTATTTAAAAACTATAATAATGTGAAAGAAATATGGCTTGACTAGCTTTTTCTGGATTAGACCAATGAGATATTAGAGGCGCAAAGACTGGCAAACAAAAGAATTTACATAGATACAGTTTCTTTAAAACATTGATTTCACATCTGATTTTCAAGCTTCTTATGAACATAGCCAGCCGAAACAAAATTAAGATCTATAAGCAAGAACAAATCAATCCTTGCATAACAAGGATTTTTCATCTCACTGTTCTTATGAAAGTAGTTTCGGTTAAAGAACTAAGTAGAAAAAAGAGAAAGAGTTCTTGGAAGGGAGAGGAGATATTATCTTTGCTTTTTAATGCTTAAAATATTACTTCTGTCCCTGACGATGTTCTCAAAAATACCAAAGAAAAAGCAGAATTTCCTTGCCACAGAGAAATCCCCCAAAACACCACTGGAAAAATATAAAACTGACATTTAAATTCCCTTTTACATTTAGTTTCAATTTCTTGCTAAATTCCCTACTGTAAGTTAACTAGAAGAGTTCACTCTGCTTCTAAAAGATATTTTGGTATTACTTGTTTCTTACTTAGAAAATTCTTGTACACTTTTCTGTTTCTCACATGCTTTGCTGTGGTTGTCTAAAGCTCCCGTCAGTGTTGTCAGGCTTAGTTGTAGAATTTGAGAACTTTAGAACTTACTTAGTTATTGGAGAAATAGTCACAAACAGTACTTTGTAATCTGGAGTTCTTATTTTATATACCCCTGTTACATTATCAGATGAACTTTTGAAACTCAGAGCACTGATTTTAGGTTTTCTAAGTACCTTTGAAAAGCAAAATGAAGGGAGAAACATTTGACCATGGACCACAGCTTTAGACAACAGTTATCTTTAGAAAATAGTTAACTTTATAAAATAGTTATATTTTGAAATAGGTTAATGTTATCTGTCTATCCACCCTGATTTACATTAGCTTTTTCTTTGTACAGAATTCTTTTCTGTCTTTGTCTGCTTGTTCATTGCTTGCTGTAGTGTGAAAAAAATAATGCTTTTGAACAACACAAATCACTGTTTATGGTCTGTCATGCATAGAAATAATTTTCTTTTGTTTATTATTCTTCCTATTATGGTCAATATTCAGAACAGTAATACTGACAAAAGGGTTTTTCATCTCTATTTAAAGATATACATATTTACCTAACTATTTAAATCTGTTTCTCATTTTGCTGATGTTAACCAGAATAAGCCAGTTGATGTATAATGGAGTGTGATGCATCAATTGAATGGTACACTAAAAAAATGCTGAAGGATTTGATCAAGAAATAGCATATTGACATAGAAAGTAGCTCAGTTTTAAATGCAACTAGTGAAACATAAGAGAAGCAGCAGATGTAGGATTAATACTGATCTTGTCTGAGAGGAGCAGCCATTAGCCAGCCAGGAGACACTAACCTCTGGCTGCAAAGCAGATGTGGGCTTTTTTCTAAAACACCTGTCTAGCTACTGACGAGCGTGGGCTGAAATACTTGTGACAAATGTAAACATCTGTTTAGGAGCAACTGCTAATGCTCTGTCACATAGGATCTGAAAAGTAATTGGAAGCAATTAATCTTGTAGGAGAAGATTCCAACATTAAAAGACAGCTTACTGAGCACAGGATAAGTTCTTAAACTTTTCTTATCCCAACTTAGAAAGAAATAGAAATAGATTCTTGCTAGAAAGTTGAAATAATTATTCTTCAGAAAAGCAGAGATGATTTTTGCAAGAATATTCATGCCTCTTTATTTAATTTTTCTACTTCTAAGTGACCTTATTAGGACCATGTAATTTAATCTAGCTAAATCCAGTTCTAATTTAATTGAGTTCATCTCACAAGAACAGAAATCCATCTGTTCACCTACTTTACGCGTGAAACCATAACATAGTCTAGTTTTGCGTGAAATATTAAGCTTAATATACTTTTCAATTTCCCTGGGCTGAAAAGAAACCTGAGCTTGTAATAAAATATGGAAATACTTGATCTGAACTTAATGAATACTGAACAGTAGTCCAATATGTTGCATTTTGTAAAGGACAGAAATATATATGTAAGGTGTAAGGACATAATGAGAGCATAGTATTTCCCATTTGTTTTAGTAACAAATGGTCAATTTGTGCTATCCTGCTGCTTATAACAATGTGGCCAGATGGCTTTGAATGTAGGAGAGATCAATCAAACAATTTAGTCAAACTGAACAAAAGTTGTTATATGAATAACCTGCAAAATACCAATTAAATATAGTGACTATGATGAAAGCATAAATTTAAGTAACAATATTATTCTTCTGTAATAAGTGATCTGATATTTAACAGGATCCATGTATTTAACTTATCTTACCCATCCTATAAAAGAATTAGTAATGACAAAACTTTACAGACTTTATTATTCCTTATGTAATTATTTTGTAATTGTGGAAGAATTTAGAATCAGATTGTTCTGAGACCAGAAGTGATTTCTTACACTGTTAACTTGATCTTTCTTGAAGTTCCAGAATGACAACCTGTCAGCCTTTTTCAAATAGGACCCAAGAACTAGAAAGCCATAGCAAAACCAAATTTTCTAGTTGAGACAGCCTTGCCACTGAGAAGGAAAAATTAAAATGTAAAGCATTAAAATTCTTTAACCCATGTTGCTATTTTAAGTACTGGTATTTCTGGAGCTTAGAAGGTCATTTTAGAAAGGGAAAAGCAGCTGCTAATTTGGGAGCTAGAAAGACAACCAAAGGTATTTATGGTAGTTCTAATAGTATGGGATATGACCTCCACAAAATCTCAAAAATTTGCAGGGAAGCACTCTAGAGTGGACTACTCTAATTATTAACAAAGCTTCAATTACAACACACAACACATGCCAGCAGTTGTCAGTGGCTACTGTATCAAAGAGACTTAGTAAACTTATAAGGATGTAGCATAAGCCTGGTTTTCTATGTCCCAGTTGTCAGAACCTATTTTTTGTTAATACTCTTATGATATCATTATAAGTATTTCAAACATAAAAGGAAGGGGTTTTGCCAAGCATGAACAATGATCAGACCTGAAATATAATGAACTGACCAGAAAGATGGAGGAAAATGCAATGTTTTGGTGAACTCATGGAGTGAATTTTGAACCTCATGTTGAATTAATGATTTTAACCTGGACTTGATTCTCCAACATCTACTGTCTCCTAAATGCCTCTACATCCATATGTAGAAATTGCTTCTGAAAAAAATGGTTTGACTTGTCCCAAAGTTGGATATAATAATCAAATGTCACATTTTAATTTGTGGTTACTGAGATGTGAATATCTTGAAAATTGGATAGACGTGTCCTACACCAGTCAGAATGGCTAATAGGTCTGTAGGGGTTACTAAAATTCATAAACATAGCATGAAAAGGCCAAGAGGTAAAGCATGAAGTTAATTAGGATCCATAAGAAGTAAGTTCCATGCAGACATGGAAAAATTTGGACAGAAGGAGGAGGGAAGCAAATGGACCAGCTTTCACAATATCACTGATATCCACCATGACATGAGTTTCCTTTCTAAGTATAGTTGCTGTACCCTCAAAAAGTCTTTCAGGAGGGGTTAGTTACTTTTTACATTCAAGATGCCTGTTGTTTTTTTAAATTATCTGTATATATTTGGATTCTCTTTTTAGACAAAGTGCTATAGTTAGACATTTGGAGTAGCATGTGTGTAAAGCAGAAACATTCAACACTGCATGAGGATCATGAGATGAATGGGTAAATTGTCTCTGAGAAATCTGTGCTGGCCTCAGTGTCAGTCAGTTGTATCTCAAAGGCCTAACTGTCAGAGGAGGCCACAAGCAAGGGTCCACACCTGAAGAACAAGGTGGCCCACAAAAAGGAAATGCCCCATGCTCATTGGCTTAATCTGAAGTGGAGATTTTCAGTAAGTGAATTTTGATGAGAAATCAGCCCTGGTCCCAGTTTAGTGTTAATTCATCATGTTCAGTGGGTGGCATAATGTCTACCTACGTTCACTTCTCTGTTCCATGTGTGCATACTTTACACTTCTATAGGTTTTTTTTTTTTAATGCTACAAAACCTTTTTTCTAACAAGAATGAATGACCTCCCTATAAGCTGTACAGTAAGTGTTTTATCCCTGTTTTATGGAGTCTGATGCACTGACACATCGGACGACTGACCTGGTATTACACTCAACAGAACTGTGGCAGAGCTGAAAGCAGAATGAACATTGATCTTTTCCTATGGCTTATTACCCTGTAACTTTTTATGGCAGTCAAACTATTTAGCTTGCTTTCCCCCTGGTTCTTGTCCTCAGCCTCAGAAATCTGCCTACCGATGCCCTCAATGTCTTCAGGCCCATCCTCCTCCCCCTTTTCTGAGGATTCTTAGAATTTCTCAGCAATTTTAGCTGCCCTCTAACTAAACATATAAAAGCCTGATGGAACTGAGGGTTAGTCATCAACACAAAGATATAAACCAAGTAGAAAATAAACCTGCTTCTACTCTGTTGTGTGTGAAGGATGTAAGATTTGCCAACAGTATCTTTTGGTTTCAGTATACTTTGTTTGCTCTGGAGTATTGTTGAGTGACTACAAGAGGTAAATTCAAGCAGTAAGCCAAGCAGCACGTATGCAAGAAGAAATATAGTAACTCCAGGTTTTTGGTTTTGTATTTCTCAAGGATGAATGCCAGTGCTTTTCATTTCACATTTGTCCTTTTGTTAGAATTGAAATAAACAGCTCAGATCACAAACTGGTATTTCAGTTGGGTGAAGTGTGTATTCAAGACAGGGTTGCGGAATGAGGAATTTGAAAATGGGTAGAAGGACATTAGTGTCCTGGGAATGCCTACTAAAGTGAAAGGCTTAGAGAGTAACTAAGCTGCTGCATTAAAGCTGTTTCCATGTTACAGTCTTCTCCTGTTGCTCAGATCAGAAGCTGCATTTAAGTTTTCTTTTTACAAGCACTGTCAAATCAGTTCTACCATGAGCATTCACAGCTGGCATGTGGGTGTTATAGCTGGGTAGGCACAAGGTGGAGAGTGAGAGCTTGGGATGCCACTCAGAAAAAAGGGAAGAGGTACTGGGCCTGTCTCTTGGTACTCTTGGGTGATAGAGAAAAAAATTAGGCAGGCAGTTAAGTCTTACATCAGACTGTAGTGCTAGGAAAAGGGGTAACAGGTTCACACTTAAACAGGGGAAGTTTAGATTGGATATAAGGAGAAAGTTCTTTACCATGAGGGGAGTGAGGCACTGGAATGGGCTGCCCAGTGAAGTTGTGAATGCTCCATCCCTGGTGGTGCTCATGGCCGGGTTGGACAGAGCCTTGGGTGACATGGTTTAGTGTGAGGTGTCCCTGCCCTTGGCAGTGAGGTTTGGAACTAGATGATCTTAAGGTCCTTTCCAACCCTAACTCTTCTATGATTCTATGATTGTTTGTGCCATAGTTTGGTTGGCAGCTTATGTGGTTGGATCGTGAGAAGACAAAACACAAGAGATAACTACTCAACTCACACTTTTGCTCAGAAGAAACATGAACTGGATTTCTGTTCTCTAGTCAGCTGACAGGACAGTCTTCATGAAATTTGTATGAATTAACTATATTTAAGGTTTTCATTCTTCCTTCACTCCCACATAAATTGACCAATTGATCAAATTGATTGGAAGGTGTTTGACATAAAAGATGCGACGACAATACAACTTGCCTTCAAAGAAATAGGTTAAAACCAAACCTAATCTAGACAAAATATGAACTTCATGCACTGAGGAATAAATTATTCTACACTGAAAAAGTAGAAATAAACTTTTGTGACATTACTCCTAAACTAACGAGATTTTCTTTCACTTTCCTTTGAAACTTCAGGTAATTGTGAATATCTGAGTCAAGGAGTGAGACTTCAAAAGTCAAGGCACAAGTCCTTGGCTCTTATTTTCAGCAGTCAAACTGCAGTGACAAGTAGATTCCATAAGGTGATTGAACTATGGAGCTGACCTAAATCATTCAGGCTTTCATCCCTAATTGATTTATAGATCTATTACATATCAGGATTTATCTTAGCCAATTTTTTACGAAGAAAAAGGCCACTGCTTGACAAATGGTCCTTCTGTTCCTGTTCTATCTGAGCCTCCTGATCCCCCTTTGTTTCCCTGTCTGGCATTAGCTTTCTTTTTGGCTGAGGTGTAGGAGGGTAGTGTTATTACACTGGGAGTGCTTGGCTTGTGTAGCGATATTTCTGTCAGTATTTATCATAACAAACATTTTTTTCTCTTTCAGCGAATTCCTAATTAGAGTCTGAAAGCTAGCTCAAGGCTATCTTAATACATCAAAGGCCCAATGTATAAAAGTGAGTCCAGGGCTGTTAATAGAATCGATGCAGACTGATGCCAGTGAGATCAAAGTCTAATCCAAGTTTCTGCTAAGGAATACATTTTCAGCTATTTGTGGGAAAGAAATGATTTGATCGATCTGTTGTGTTAGTAGCTTGATGAGAAAATGGCAATTTCTTTGATGAAGATGATTTTCCCTCTGCTTCATTGTCACAGAGGATGTTCAGTTGTGATGAACACCCGCAGGTGAGGAGGCTGCAGGCAGCATTACTGAATGTATGGTCCAGATTGGCTGGCTGTAGTTGTCATGGGTTAAACATTTTTAAAGAGCTACAGCAAGGAAAAACAGTGAGGACAGGCTCACTCCACAACTGACGACAGGATTGTCCAGAGGCACAAGGTATTTTAGGGCCTCTATTGCCCCTTGCACAGATAATCTCAAGTACAGAAGATTGATAAGGACATATCTTGCATGAATGCAATGTTTCCTATCTCAGAAACAGCTAAACTGAAGATCTATTCACACTTGAGCAAGCATGCTGGAGTGAGCATGCTGGTACTCAGAGGCTTGCTTTAGGAGAACATAATTCCACAGAAATACCAAAAAGAATTTTAGCAACCTCCCTCAAAGTGAATCTGGCATACAGATTATGTAGGTGGGGGGTATTTTTTTCACTAGGAGACAATATTTACAAATGCACTATGAATGAATCCACTGAATGTTGATACATTCACATGATCTACCAACACAGCGCAAATGGTCCTTTTAGTCTTAACAGGATATAGGCTTGTCCAGCACTGTCATGTTTTTTTCTTAAAGCAGTTTGAGATGGTTTTCTTTAATTGCATTAGTTCAGAAAAAGCATAGTTGATTTTGATTGTTTTTCTATAAAAATGAAGAAGTCATAATCTGTCTATCATGCAAGCAATCGTAGGAACTTTTTCTGACAAAGTGTCATAAGGAAATATATCCTGAATATGATATTTCTTCTTGATTAGATTACTGTGAGTGGAGCTGTTAATTCCCAAGACTATTTTTCTGTTGCTTAATACTTCAGTTTTAATTCCTAATGTAGTTTGCATATATTACTTTATTTTATTGGACATCCGAAGTTAACAGTAGTTTTGTCATTGAATTCAACATGCAGAAATGGAATTAGGGCAGTACTGCAGGAAGCAGATGTCCAAAAGCTTGCTGCCAAACCAAGGCTTAACTTGGTCCAATGCAAATGCTTAGCTCTCTGAGTTTCTTTGATCCTGGGTCTGTCTTCTGACCAAAGGAATCAGATTTAGACAAATACTGTGTCTATTTCAAATTTTGATAGCTAGAAAGATAATAACAGAGAAAAGTTGTTGATAAAGGATGAGAAGGTAGGAAGACGCCAATATTTTTACAGACTTGGTCGATGTTCCTTTTGAGAATCCTGTTAGTTTGCTTTTAAATAATCTGTTGCTTCACGTAGGGTAGGTAATTTTTATTCACAGAATCTCAAAACTGATTATTGTGTATGTAATTCTACTTTGTACCTCACTTTACCATCTATAGGCTGTTATTTACAGCTGCTGTAAAAAATCATACTGTCACATAGAATCTTACAGCTGTATCTGTACCAATTAAATTTGAATATGGCATTAGCAACTTCAGGCACATGAAAATTTCAGCATGTTGAGATTTCCAAAATGTTTTTCAGAAGTACTGTATCCTGATTAAGTGATTCATACCCTAATTTACAGGAACCAGTTGATCCCAGAACATAATATGCTGAACAGCACTTTTCTGAAAGGAATTTGCTCATGTACTAACAAATGGCGATCCCAAGCTGTCCTGCTCTTAACTTGATCGAGCGCTTGATATCCCAGTTTTGTGATGTAAGTCCAGTCAGCCACGCACACCCCTCTCTTTCTTCCCCCAGCTCCTGGAGGGATGGGAAGGAGAATTGAAAGAATGCAGCTCCCACAGGTTGAGATAAGAGCATTTTAGTAACTAAAGTATAACACAAAACTGCTACTGCTACCACCAATGCTAATAATGACAAGGCAAATACAAGAGAAAATACAATCTCTCACCAGCTATACCTAGCCCGACCAAGCAGTGGAGTCCCACCCTTTCTGGTCTCTGCCCTCTATTTTTACATCCTGGGCATGACATACTGTGGTATGGAATACCTCTTTGATCAGTTTGGGTCATGTGCCCTGTTTCTGCTTCCTCCCGGCTTCCTCCCGGCTTCCCTTCCTCCCTGTCAGAGCATGAGGATGAGAAAGTCCTTGGTCAGACCAAAACATTACCAAGCAGTAACTAAAAACACTGGTGTTATCAGTGCTGTTCCCAGGCTGAAAGTCAAAAACACAGTGTTGCACCAGCTACTATGAAGGAGAAAAATTACTGCTACTGCTGAACCCATGACACCTAGTGACATTTAAAAGTGAGGCTGAGTCCTGAGAAGAAAATCATTCAGTGTAATCATTGAGGAAATAGCAGGGGCATCTTTACGAAAGGAGCCAGATGATGTGTCAGACTGTTTTCAAAACTTTTCTTCTAGACAGATGTTCAATTGAAAAGCTCTGATTTTATTCTGCAGATTTGCAGGAGGAGGCATAGGCACTTTGGGAAGTAGATTTGTTCACAAAATCATTTCTGTTTGATGTTATTCCTTCACACTTGGATAACAAACTAGATAATCAAGAGAATGATCACGGCTGTTAAAAAAAAAAACTGTGTCAGGAAGAAAAGCATGTGCTAGGAATTTCCCACAGAGATGTTTTGAATAATACGGTTACACTGCTGTCTATCATGTAGATGCCTTTTCCCTTTTGCCAAAATTCTCTACACAATATAAAGCTATTTTACATAAAATCTATATGTAAAAATACTTAGTTTTTCAGTTATTTTTAGACAGTTATATAAAATTCAGTTTATATAAAATTCCATCCAGAAAGAGTTTTTCTAAGATCTCATAGGAAGCTACAAACTTTCTATCAAAAAGTGGAGGTAGGTAACTAACAGGTGAAGTGTTGGTCTGATACTTGAGATTAGAATGTATAGCTCTGCATTAATTTTAAACCATGAGGATCACCTATTTCCTGAGAACACAACTTCAGGATGGATTTCCAACAGCTATGTGCCCATATGACTCAGTCGAATGTTCAGCTTCTTTAAGAAACTGGTGTCAATTGCAGAAATTGTCATCTAAGTTTCATCTTTCATTAAGTATCATTGCAGGATGATACTTAATCATTTTGCTCTGGGAAGCTCTGTGAAGTAGAGCTTCTGTTTTCTTTTCCTGTTTTTATATATTTACACTTTAAGTCATTTTAGAAAACAGATGCCAGTGTTTCTCTCCTCAGAATTAGAAAAAACTCTTCAGTATTTAGTTTTTGAAATGCCTCGAAAAACTGGAGAAATATTAACTAGCTTCCTCAAAGCATAAAAAATGAAAACTTAAAGCTATACAAGTTTCAGAAAGTGACGGCCATATAAGAAGCACTCAAATTCTCATGGTGATAATATTTTATAAGAAATGTCTCATGTTCGGTAATAAAGTCTTTGTGGCCCATAATCCAACTAATCTGACGTCTCAGTGTTTCTAATAGGTTTCTACCCTAGAGTTAAATTTTCTTAGATTTTCTTATTGTTCAGAATCTGTTGAGCTTTAAAGCATGTCAGATTTTAAGTTTTATTTAAAGGTAATTTTCTTTCTTCAGACTTTACTTAAGTGTCTGGTAGAAAAATTTTTTCTGGATTTATGTAGGTTAAATCTTTATCTTTGATTAGGTAGTTTAATAGTACTGCTAAAGTTGTTGCATTCATTTACGTAGTTATGTTGCACATACCATCATTTTTCATCTGGTAAATATTTCTTCTTTTCAGCAAGGAAATGGCTGACCAGTTAGTTAAACAATGTTGGACAGATTTCAGAATGCTTCTTCATGATCTCTGATGGAGCTGGATGCAGCCAAAGGGAGCTAAAAGGAACTAAAGGAAGAAGGAAATTTCTACAGGTGGTATTGTTCAGTTTTCTGCTTTAGAACAAAAAGGTATATATTTTTCAGGAGTAAACTGGCTGTAGACTTCAGCTGTTTCTGGCCACAAAACATGTTTAGTTCATGTTTCTTTGCAGTCACTTGGCCCATGGAATTTGGTTTGTATTTTATCTCAAGTGCAAGAACATCTGGGAGTATCCCTGATGTTTTAAGTAGAGATGCATATCTGTTTGTTCCTGCCTGAATGTTTGATGGCCCCTTTTCATCTTTGATTGAGTGGGAGCCTGGAAACACATACAGGGTCTATAGGGTCTTTGAAGCAAGATTACATATTTTCTGTGGAGCACACGTACTTGTTCAGCATAAAAGGAGCGATACATCCCTACTAGTAAGAAGTACTACAGGAAGGCCAGGAGACCTCCTTGGATGGACAAGGAGCTGCTGAGGAAAATTCAAAGGAAAAAACAGGCTTACAAAAGGGGGAAGCAAGGACAGGTGGCCTGGGAAGAATACAGGGATGTTGTGCGGGAAGCTAGGGAACAGGTTAGGAAAGCTAAGGCCCAGCTAGAATTAAACTTGGCTAGGGAAGATAAGGATAACAGGAAGGGATTCTATAGGTACATTGCAAATAAAAGAGAGGATAGGGACAAAGTGGGCCCTCTTCAGAGGCCACTGGGAGAACTGGCTACGATGGATATGGAGAAGTCTGAGGTTCTTAAAGATTTTTTTGCCTCAGTCTTCACTGGAAAATGTTCTGACCATACCACTGAAGTCATGGAAGGCAGATGCAGGGACAGTGAGAATGAAGTCCTTGGGCCCACTGTAGGAGAGGATCTAGTTCGAGACCATCTTAGGAACCTGAATGTACACAAGTCCATGGGGCCTGATGAAATCCATCCATGGATCCTGAAGGAGCTGGCAAATGAAGTTGCTAAGCCACTGTCCATTGTATTTAAAAAATCATGGCAGTCAGGAGAAGTTCCAGATGACTGGAAAAAGGGAAATATAACCCCCATTTTCAAGAAGGGGAAA
>JASSUY010012761.1:8168-68602 GCA_032466535.1 Forpus xanthops | reverse complement strand
CGCTCTGCAGGAACATCCGCGTCGGACTCTGCTCTTCGATGTGCAGCTACGAACGCTGCTGTTTGTAAGTTAGCGAAAGAGCTTGGGTTACAAATGCCAGTCGGTGACCTGCGGTAAACAAACCTCGGATAGTCCTTCCAGCCCGTGAATTTCATCTGGTAGGCACCCAGCTAACGCGGCGTTTGTGTAATCCAAAGGTATTTGTAAGTAGCTGGGAACGGGCAGGGCTGCTCGTATTTACAGCGCGGTGTGCCCGTGTTTGTCTTCCCCCCGCTCGGGGGTTTACCTTGTTCTTTGTTAGTTACAGTCAAGGCTAAACTGGCCGTGTTCAGCGGCAGTGTAACGCCTGGTTGTGCAGGCAGGGATGACATCTGCTCTCATTCCTGATGTGGCGGAGTCAACGAGTCGTTAAGGTCTCAGCCAAGCTCTCTATCTGGATGTGTTCGGGACGAGCGTTAGATAATGTATGTGCGGTGTATGGATATAATGCGTGTTGGGGATTTCCTCTCGACAACGTTGTATCTCTGATTTCCGTGAAATATTCGCATGTTGCCGTTTATAAGCAACTCTTTTGCTATTTGGTACTTCAACAAGGTGGGAACAAGCAGTGACTGGTGAAGGTTTGGATTCAGCCTGTCCTTACCCAAAAAGTGATATGGGCTTTTTGGCATGTAGCCTGAAACTATAGCTGAAAGAAATGCTTTTACCAGAAGCCATTTCTTTCTGTTTTCTTTAAACTCCATGTGTATGATCGCTTCTGGGTTTGCTTATTCCAAAAGCACTTTTATATGCTGAAGTTCTTGAGAGTTTGGGAAACTATACATATAAAATGGCTCCCCCCCAAATCACAAGCCACCACCTGCCAACCTCCATCTTACGAGGGAAGGTAGTCAGGTCTTTTTTGGGGGGAGAGCCGTTAGGGGAGGCAGTCCCAGCAGGAGCTGCTCTCTGGTTATCCAGCTCAGTGTCCTATGGAGTATGAGTGACAAAACAGATTATACAGCTTTGCTCTTGCTCCCTTGGGGATCTGTCGCTGACATCTAGTGCTCGTTACATGGTGTAAAATAAAGTGTGTGTTGATAGTGTAGTAATGCAAATAAGCTTTAGGCCCTGCTCTGTTATTGGCAGTACTTCCCTCAACTGATTTTGGGTTCTCCAGGAGGCTGTGCCAGAGTTGCTTACAGGCAGAGGGCACTTGTGTGTATCTGGTGCGTTGTGATACAACAGTTGGGAGCTTTGCAAACATAGGCTTTGAAGCGCAGCCCATCAGCTAAAAGGTAGCCCCCAAAACGTGCGGCAGAGCTTGTGGCCATCCCTTCTGCCTATGCATTTACGTGGGAGAACCTGGGAAGCACGACTGCCTCCATGCAGCCTCCGCGGGGCTAGAGGTGCAGATGAAGGCTGCAGGGCTGTGTGTACATATATGCTTCCAGTTTTAAACGTGACTTTTCAGTGTTTCTGTAGTAGTAGATGCAGCTTTGGTGCCGTGTTGGTCCTGAGGGTGAATTAGCAACCAGTGTTAATACCAGTGACTGACTTTTCTCCTGGTCCATCTTGTCCAACAGAGGCCCATGAGTCAGTTGTAACTTACGTATGGAATGGCTTTCTATGGAATGCATCTGCTTTTGTGTAGTTAGCAAATTGTCTTGGCCACCAGTGATTCCTCCGATTTTGGAGAAAGTAATGTGTTAAAACAAAAGACTCGTCTGTGTGTTTCTGGTAACTTTGTGGCTTCTTTTTTTTACACTGGTTTGGTACTGCTGCAGCCAAAACATTTTTATGCTAAAAGATGTATTATCTGCATCTTTTAATGTCCATGAGGCTGCGCTTGATTAAATGTTGCTTAAGGAGCTCATTTTAATCAGGATTCAAGCTTAGCATAGATATATGCAGTGTGAGAAGTGTAATTGAACCCCAGCTCCTCAGCTGAAAGCAAGGGTTAGTGAGCTGGGGGGGGATATCAACTACTGGTGGGACACAAAAGGTAGAAGGTTCTCAGCAGGCAGTGCTGCTTGGGTGCATTTGGGTCCTGGTCCTGCAAAAGGCCCACCCATGTGCTTAAATTCATGTTCATGAATAGTGCTTTTGAAACCACAGGATTTCTTTTATATCCATAATAATAAACATGTATACAAGTCTTAGCAGGAGCCAGGCTGTAATACTTGGTATGCAATAAATCTGTGCTTGTGCATCCAGCTCAGTTACAAGGAGATTTCAGTAAAGGCTTAATTTTTATGCTGAGCAGATGCCATAAAGGTCTTTTTTATGTCTGAGGCCATCATGGAGTGCAGCATGCCTTGGCCTATTGCACACTGTGGAGTTCCACTGAGACAGATGCTGATCTTTGAAAGCAAGCTCTTACCCTGTCGGTGTTCCTTCTGTGAGGAGCGTGCTTGTGCACAAGATGCACTGAAACTTGATGTGAAAAGGTCTGGTTCCATTTGTTACATCTAATGGTTCTCTATTCAGAGACTTCCTGAAAGCTGCTGCCTCCACCTCTTAGACTGAAGAAATATATTGAAGAACAAAAATGAAAGAGTAGATCCTAAAGGAGCTGAGGTAGACCTGAGCTGAAGGCCAGGACTGTGGGAAAAGTATGATTTGGGTTCCACTGTCTAGCCCCCATCTTCCTCAAAGCTCAGCAGTTACTCACAGCTTCCTCTGGCTGTGCCAGATCCCTTCTGTGTCCAGATCAAAGGTAGCTCGTCCTGTGGGGTGGTCATCTTCTGCTTGAGGCCTTCTGCATTTGGAGCTGAAGAAGTGATGCATGAGAAGGCACCTGGCACTCTGTGAAGGAATCGAGCTCCTCACAAAGGTGGAAATAGCCTCAAGAACATTAACTGCAGTTCATGACTCTTCCCTTTTTCCTTAGGGCTGTTGAAGGGAGTGAGCAGAGCTTTGCAGTGTGAAAGGATCAATGAGGTGGATGTCCAAGTGTCCAAAAGCTGTCATTTAGCTGCTGTATTGGGTTGTGTGGGTTTTGTTGGCGTCGTCTTCATCTCTCTTGTGAAATAGTGTGATTTGGAGACAGAAACACTCCTCTTTATTTTTGGGTTGTGTGTGTTAATGGGATGGTCGTTTTCCTTTTTCCTATCTCTGATAGCGTTTAGCTCAGTTATCTGATCTTTGGGGACAGTTGTTTTCTTTTGCTGTAAAACTACCTGATAAAATGGAATTTATGATTGATACATCTGGATAGCTTTGTAATAATAAGCAATCAGAACACAAAATGGAGGTTGCTGAACATTTTTTAAGCTAAAAGATGTATGAAGGTACAACTTAAGTATGAAGAATCGAAATTGGCTTTGACTCTTAGTCCTTGGGTGAAGATCAGATTTGGCTTTTCTTGTTGAACAGGTACACACACTATCCTTTTCTTCTGCTTGCACCTCTTGTGGTTAAATAAACCTTTAAGTGATTTTAATCTGTTTATTCACAGTTGATGCTTTGCTAGGCAAGAAATCTCAGTATTGGTTTTACTGATTCCTTTAAGATAGCACAGTTTGAGCTCTTTTTCTTTAGAATTAATGGAAATGATTTTCACTAGCTAAACCTGGGTTTGGTTTTTTACTTGTTAATATATAAATATAATGAAATATCCTTGAATTGAGTAATTTTTCTTTCAAAACATAACTTCATGTGAAGGCTTAAGGGATTAAGAGCATTTTAATTTCACTGTCTCTAACATTTGGTGTCCATGTAGAATCTAATGGAATTTAGCCTGGTTTTAGTGATTGGGCACGATTAGATCGTGGTCAGATCAAGGCGATGAAACTATGCAAACACAAGGCCTTTTGAACAATGGTGACTGGTATTTTTTGCTTTAGATGCAGAGGAAGGTAGAGAAGTGATAAAGATTGACCTTTAAAGTACTTCTCAAGGTCAGCAAATCCATGCTCGAAGTGGTGTCCAGAGTTAATGATGCAAGTCTGATGCAGCACAAAGCATGTAAGAAGAACGTGTGTATTTGGGTTAAAATACATCCCCTCTCCATCACTGCTGCCCTAATCAACAGTCTCGCTATAAACTGTATGTGAGAAACTTCTGAAAGTACTGAAGGGACTATGAACTTAGCACTAATTAAGCATAAATTTAGCTGTTATTAAGAAGGTTTTCTAAACCAAAGGCTATGTGCCATTGGATGGGTGATGTACTGGGAAGAAGAGATCACTGGTCTGCTACAGCCCAGCTCTGATGAACTGTAGCTGTTGCAGCACTCGTGTTCTGCTCACGTGAAGAGCTTAGTGTTTGAGCTTGACTCAACACCAAGCAGCTCCATCCAGGAGTGTACTTTTTCTTATGGCTCAAGAATGCTCTTTTTTTTTTTTCTTACTTTAAGGTAACGTAAACCTTAAATTACTATGTGATGTAAAAACAACTCTGAAAAGAGAGTGTTGAATGTGTATGTTGGTGATCTAATAAACTGGATGAATGATGGTGTGCCAAAACTTGCTAATGATGCAGAAGTATTTTGATTAGGCAAGATTGAAGATGACTGAGAAATTGAAAAGGGAATCCAAGAAAGCTGGGTAAAAGGGAAGCACAGCAGATGATGCTGATAAATTCAAGAATATGCATGTTGGAATAATCAAATGACTCCTTCAAGTTACTGGATTGTAAATTATGTGTATTAAGGGAGGGATATTTAAACAAGGTTTTATTGGAACATGTGCACCTCCTTAATGCTTAGCACTGGGCAGAAAAAAATGCCACATTTGTTGTGCAATGCTGTGTTAACACAAAGGACGTTATTAAACTGGTGCTCACATTCACCTGGAGTAAGTAATTTGTGGTCTCCTAACAAAGAAGAGAGATTGGAAAATGTTATATGAAATTGAAGTGAAAATACTTGTGTAGTTTTGTTTCAATCAGGTCAGAGGAGGTAGGGTATATATGTACAGAACAATGATTCCCCATTAATAAGTGGTAATTCCATTACCCTTTGATACAATGACTAGTTATAGGGAGTAGTTTGAAAGACAATGTGTATAATAATATGCCTAAATAACTTCTTTCGTATAAGTAATTGTAATATTTACTGCCAAAGCAGATGGTGAATGCTGGAGAGGGACTCTTCATTAGGGACTGAGGCAATAGGACAAGGGGTGATGGGTTCAAACTGAAACAGGGGAAGTTCAGGTTAAATCTAAGGCGGAAGTTCTTTACTGTGAGGGTGGTGAGGCACTGGAACAGTCTGCCCAGCGAAGTGGTAAATGCCCCATCCCTGGCAGTGTTCAAGGGCAGGTTGTACGGAGCCTTGGGTGACGTGGTCTAGTGTGAGGTATCCCTGCCCATGGCAGTGGGTTGGAACTTGGATGATCTTAAGGTCCTTTCCAGACCAAACCATTCTGTGATTCTATGATGTAAATGGAATTAAGAGGCTGGTAGCATGAGAAAAATAAGGAACTGTTCTTAGGGACAGGAGGAGCAGTCACAGCTAGAGCTGAAAGGATGCTAACTGCAGTGCTCTAGAGCAGTCAACACTGCCTGATAGGGACCGAGACATTTCCCTTAGGGGCAGATCATCCTGTAAGTGCCTGCTATGGTATTTCATATGTTTTCTTGCTGGGTAAGCTGCTGTTAGAAAAAGGCTATCAGGCTCATGTATTGACGCACTACAGCAATTTAATCGCTGTACTATGCTATGAATGATGGTGGCTTTAATTAAATACTATAGCGGGTGGAGTTGAAAGATTTGGGGTTTTATGTGTTCAGGCTTGATGGAAAGTATATCTTGGGCTTTAAGTCTGTAATACAATAAAGTTTGATATTTTAATTTATTGAATCTTGCTCTCATGCAGCCTGGGCTGGTGTAGAGAGCAGAAATGACAGGCTTCATATAAAAGGCAGATAGAGTTGGTATCTGTTGTTGATCAGTTTGGTTATAGTGAGCAATGATTTCCAGTATGTGCTTTAATGGAGAACTAGAAATACTTATGTACAAATATACAAATGTATATTTTGTATATTTATATGTACAGATTTGTATATTTTTATAAACATTTGCATATACAAATATGCAAAAGGAATGTTTTGTAACCTGACTAGTTAATACAAATATTTGTGACTTCTGTACCAGTGATGGGTGTGTGTTTGAGAGAAATACAAGGATCAGTTTTTGGAGGTAACTAGATCTTGTGCAACTTAATGGGTCTTTCAAAGCAATAGTATGCCAACACCATTGAATTCTGGCACACGTACAGGCTATAAATGCTAATCTGTTGCAGTAGAGCAAGCAGGGATCATGACTGATCTGAAAATGGACACCTCATCTTAAGGGGTTTGTGTATGGAGGGTATAAGCTTTGCCTCTGAAAGTTTCAGGAAACTGTAACTTAAAGGATAAAGAGCAAAGACTTGCAACTTTTAGGTGGTCTGACCAACCATAATGAGCTCACAGACTGCCTGCCGGCTATCTGCAAAATCAGATGTGGGCTGATTTTCTGACTTCCCCACTGAAAGGCTGAAACTGTTTTGAGGGTACCCTTGCACTGCTTTTCTGAACTCAGAAAATAAGGTTAATGAGAAGGCCTTCACTTGTGAAGATGCATCAAAGCGGTGGCCTCCTTTGGGATTCCATCCTTTGACCATTGGGTTGGGTTTGAACCTGAAGGCTGCCTGGCAGGGCCTTGGCTGGGGAGAAGTTAGCTATGTAGGAAAAGCACAAGGTTACCAGTAGTTGTTTGAACCTGTTTTTGTGCAATTCTTTCTTGTTTTTACAACTGAGAAAATAGTTTGCATTCCTAAGGTTTTTAGATTAGCTCTTATCAGGGAACTCCCTCTTTTGAGAGGAGTCATTCAGTACCTTGTAGATAAAATGCCTTTACCTTTTATTGATGATGATAATTGAGGTAGGGTTTTGGGCAAGTCTGAGCAAAATCAGGGGACTTTGCCAATCACAGATTTAACCCATTTTTGATGTTTACTGCTACATACCATTCGTTTTCTTCCCTCAGCACTTCCATTTGCTCTTTCAATGCAAAACTGTATCCTGTTTGTTGTGGAAACTCCGCATTTTCTGAGGATGTGATATGCAGCACTTAAGTGCTTAAAGGTGAGACAGTGTAAAGGAATTTCCACACAAAACCTTGTGCCTGTTGTTTACTGGGACAGAGGGGGACAAGAGAGAAAATCAATATATATCCAGTGGCCCAATTCACCTCTGTGCTGAGGGTGAGTAAATCTTCTGATGCCATTGGTGGGAGCAGGCTTGAAAGTCCTACCCCACATGTGAAAAAGGAGAGATTCCTGAGAAAATCTGACTTCTCCCTTAAGAGCTTTCTGAGGTGCTCAGTGTGAACGGATTTGCTTCAGGACGAAGCGCTCTGATGAGCTTTGGGGGCAATGGGAATTTGTTTCAGATGTCCTGGAAAACAGGCGTGTGAAATGACGGTAGTTCTTTTTGCCTTGGTTGGCATACTTTGAGAGCTACTCAGTAAGGTTGGTATCTGTTTACATTCTTCATAGTGGTGTGAAGATTCAGTCTGTTTAGGGCAATGCTTTGATCAGTTTATCGCCTAAAAATGTTGGCTACTAAAGTAAGGGGATGGCTAATGCAGTCTTTTGCTGGTAGAAGTATTTACAGAGGTTCAGAGCTCTGGTAGGTTCAGAATGGGCAATAGACAGAGCAAGTTTCTGCTTGTAAATAGAACAACTTATGTAGACATATTTGAGTGAAGGGCCTGTGATTCCTTGCACCTTTGCCAAGACTGTTATGGGTATCTGTGACAGCAGAGCTAAATCACAGTATTGATACTTACATGGTGCTGCTTCGTTGATTCTTTCTGGGCACAGAGCAAGGCAATGACATGGTTTTCTTGTGAGTTTTATTCCATGTGTTCCTGTTGGTAGCCTGGTGCCCCAAAATGTATTTGTGCATAGTTGGAAACCTTGTCCATAAACCAGAACTGAAGTATTGCAGGAAAGTATTACTGAGGCAGCTTAGAATTTAGCATCCAGACACGAAGTATGTTTGTAGCTAGTAATTTTATTTCCAGTTTTATTAACTTTCTTTCTGCTAAGCAGGACATAAAAGGTGCCTATTTCAAGATGGAAGTTATTTTTGTGGCTTAGGTATTTTAGGGCTTTTAGTATGCAGTTTAATGTTTCATACTACTTAATGTTCCGTAGAGAAAAGCATAAATAAAAACAATGCTGTATATGGAGAGTTAGGTTTCGTTTAATAATTAATGGCTTTTATTTCCTTTCTGCATTACAGAATGTGCTGGGATCTTTGCAGATAGCTAAAGGCGTAATATGTGTCTTGAATTAGGACCTAAGGAAGAAGGGAAGAAGTGGTTTGGTGCAGTAGGCAAATGGTGTGTTGGGGAGAGCTGGTATCTATGTGAGGATTTGGGTTTCTTTGGTCATAACCTCTCTGTAGCTGGTTAATTTCTCAGTTTTTCTGGTTTCTGTATTTAATTGGGAAATTGTCTTAAACGCATACAAATAAATATGCAAATTCAGAAAGGCATGTTTCCTGCAAGTTTCCACTTCAGTAATTAAAGCCAGTTATGTCAGAAGAGAATTACTGATACCACCCCAGGACCTGACTTCATGAAGGGATGAGGCTGCCCTGGAGCTGGAATGGAGGGAAGCACCTTTAAGGAGAATGCAGTAGCTTGGAGTATGAGATCTTCTCTACTTGCTCTCTTTAGTTTTGCTCTAGCTCGTCTTTGTTGCTGGTGTAGTAACCTAAAACTTGCCCACAGAGGAGCTCTGAGTGTCTCTATTATACATTTGCATGTAACTCTTCACTGCTGAAAGGGTGAATGATTAATGTGGGTAGGATGTGCTTTCAGAAACCATTAAACCTTATCTAACGGCAGCCCAGTTGTTTCTTCTGACATACAAATAAGGTTTATCCAGAGACTGATCTATTCTTACAGTTTCCCTAGAACCTGGCTTAGGAATGACAATTGTCACCTCTGCATGAAGTAATCATTTGAATCATCTGACAAGGTGTGGGTATACATTACAGACACATCAGTCGCATCAGTTTGTGTTGGTATTATATGTAAGGTTTCTCTCCTGCCTTTGCATTTTCAGCTTGGGTTACAATAGAGGTTTTTAATGTGTAGCTTAACTTTGGATGCGTTCAGTGTCCTGGACAAGTGCCACTAATTCTCTGCATGCGTCTGTGAAGTTGTGCACTTCCTTCCCCTCCCTGAGCAGTATGAAGTGATTATGACTGGCAGGACCCTGAGCTTGCAATGATAATACAGTAAGTTCCATGCAAGTAAATACTTTCAAATGAACGGGGTGTTAATCTGACTGCAGAGAACAGTCTGCTCTTAAATACCACTGAATTTTGTCTTCCCTGTGCTCCTTAGTAGTGTGGACTTATCATGTAATTAATTTTTTACTTGGGATGGAATCAGAGCAAATGCGTTTCTGTCTGTTCGTGTTGTATGTTGCAATCAAACAGAGCCACAGAGGATGTGACAGTGACTGGGAAGGATATCCTCAGTATTTTCTTAGGATGAGAAAACCAGACTTGTGCATGGTTATCTTAAGAAGGCTTTTTGCCATGGCCTGAGTGAGCTGTGGCCACAGTTCAGAAAGCAGAATGTGTTCTGTTGAGTGCCTTTTATAAAAGCTAAAATATGGGAATGAAATCAAATAACATTTAGAACTTCTGTGTTAAAAAGGACCCTTTATCAGTCGAAGGCAGAATCTAAATTGTTTATGAGGAGAGACTTCCCAGTGAGTAGTTCTGTGATTTATTGTATTAATCCCTCAGGAATATCAACTGTGTTGTTGGGACCATATTACAGCAACACAAGGCAGTCCACTAGAATAGGCAGTGAAAGGTCTGAGCCTCTGAGAAAACCAGGCAAGTTTCTGGCACTGGAATCACATAGGTCTCTGTCTTCACAGGGGTTTGAAATAATGAAGTTAGTTTACAATTAAGCCCATGTCATATTGGTTCCTATGATTGTTACTTTTCCACAGCTCTGTTAAGGGGGAAGATGTGTTGGGTTACTGAACATGCGACAAAGTTGAAGGTTTGGGGTGTTTTTTTGTTTGTGTGTTTTGGTTCCTCTCCTCCCTATCCCCTCCCTTCCTTTGGGCATTTAATATGCTTTTTTTGCACAGAATAGTGCTGAAATAGTGCTGTTTTTTATAGTACTGTGGTAAAACAGTACTATGAAACCAATTCAGAGATACTTAAATAACTAGTTTTGGCAGAATTGTGTTTTGAGGCCCTCATGAACAAGTTGGTCTCCTTTACAATATCTCATCCTTTTGTTCCTGTATTGATAATGCTCTTCATTTGCTTTATCCTTACGCTTTTGAAAGGCTGTATATTCATTGACCCATGTGTGCTCCTGCCTTGAGGTGTGATGCCTTGATAGCTATGCCAGGTGACCAAGTTTCACGAGACATCATTAGACCTGCTCTTTACAATGTGTTTTAAGCGAGGTGGTAAATGCATTTCAGAGAGGACCAGTGTGGACAGGAACTGTTTGTGTGGTGGCTTAGATGTACATTTCCTCCACTGCTCTCAGTGATTTCACTGGCATGTGTGGTGATGTTTGTGTGAAGGGGTCAAACCTAAAAGCATTTGATCAGTGTAGGGAACTGATAGTGTTGAGTATTGAGTGCTAGCTGCAGTGGAAGGGACTGTGCACCAAACAGTGCAGAATCTGTGCTGGATGATGTTGTCAGAGTTGGGGGTTTATTAAGTCTTTATGCAGGGAGTCCTCTGCCTGGTAGGAAAAGACATTGAGGAGAACTTGAAAATTGTGGTGTTTAGATGTGGCTGTAAGCTTTACTTCTGCAGTTTATATCTCAGGAGTTAGAAATATATCAGGCAAAGAAAAGCTCCCTTTGGCTTTAGGAGACTTTGGAATACTGGAATCAGTTCCAGTATCTTATTGTAGTATTTGTTTATGCCTTTAAAGACTGTGTGTCACATCTTTTGTATCGTATTTTCAGTGATTTGTATACCTTCATTCCTTCTTGAATTAAGGAATATGGCAATAAATGGTGTTTCTGATGATCTGGCAGGAGCGTAAGCAGAAGATGTTATCAACTGTGTGGAAGCAGTTCCTGTACTGAGTTTGTTCAAACATAGATGCATTAGCTCATGAACAGTGAGAACTGTACAAGAACAAACTGCAAGGCTGGAGGGAGTTAAGACACAAAAGAGTACCTGATTGCCATGTCTGGTGAGACTGACCACTGATTATCTTGTCCTGCCAGGATCATGATGGCAACCATGTTTTACGTCCTTTGGCCAGATAGCCTATAAGGCAGTTGAGACTTTGGGTTGAGTTCAGACCTCTTCCTGCTGATAGTTATGGAACCAGCATAATTAGACCAAAAGGGTCCAAAATTTCATGCAAGAAGCCAGTACAATACACATGAATTCAAGAATTGAAAGTTTAAGTGTTGCAGTTGGGTACATATTGGCCTTGTAACACAGCTCATAGTTGTGTAGACAGTAGTCTAGGAGAGAGGAAAATTACAACTCGGTTATTCAGGACTATGGTAAATCTAGTTAATACCTCATATTCCTGACACATCTGTCAGTGTGGTGATGTGATTATTTACCTTGGCACTGCAAACTCCAAGCAGGAAGTCCAGTTGGTGAGCACTGCATCCCAAAGCCTCTGGTGTCTGCTTACCAAACCAGAGTGTGAGCAGAGGCTTGCCGGATCAGGAACATCACTTTGTAACAGGAAATGGCATTTCCAAAGATGGGTGTGTGGAAAGGGTCAGTAACTCCTGATGGCGTGTTGCAAAGGAAGTTCTGATGGAGGATTATTACTTGTAAATTCAAGTGCTGTAGGTTTCTTTTCTCAAACAAAACAACTGTAGCTTAACCTGAGATCCTATAGCCCTGTTTTTAGCTATGTCTGGGAGTAAGTAATCACCTAAAATCATCTCTGGTTTTGTCATCTCTCCGGTAGCGTGCTTGCTTCCTGTGTTATGACAGTAATCGTTAGATTAGCTGTGTTCAAACTTCCCGTCTCACCAGGAGTTTTTCCAGTATTTTTACAATATCCTTCAGGAGGTATCAATGTCATGTTTCTGGAGCAAAGGTTTTGCTTAAATTAATGTATTTTTCTCCTTTTTTACCCTCTTAGCTACATTCTTTGTCTAAAACAGCTTTCCAGCTCTGATACTTTCTCAGGTTTCTTTATTTTTTTAGTTTTATTTTGTTGGCAATGGCGGATGTTATTGCAATGATATGCAGGCTAAGAAAGCAAAATACTACTTCTGTCTGCAATTGGTGCTCTGTAATAACTTGTACAAAAAGCTGAACAACCTATTTACTTACATCACTTCTTCTCACTCTGTGAAATACCCCAGGCTTTTCAATAAACTTCTAAGTGTGGTTGCATGTGCTATTGGAGCAGTGTCCTTCACTGTGACTGATGCCTTGAGTTTGCATGAGTCAAGAGAGGTCTTTAGCATGTGGCATTATGGTGTGGGGACTTTGGTTGCTTGCTTCCAGTGTGTGAGATGTCTGTGTATGGCGAGAGGGATAAACTCACCTATGTGATATCTCAGGCAATAAAAATGGCATGAGCTGTGTTGTTCATCTGTTCTAACCAGCCATTTTACTACTCGGCCTTTTATGGGGATACTGATGCTTAATAGATAATGCTGCTGCTTTATAGATAATAGATCCTTCAACTGTGAACTTTAGCTGGGAAAATAAGTAACTAAGATGCACAGTGCCATTGTACCCATTCAGAGTAGACATAGTGAGTACGTAAGTCTTGAAGTAGGTGAGTTTTAACATATTCTTTTACCATGAAGCATGGAAATTGTGGGCACTGAAAATAATCAGGATACTGGATTCTACCTGTACTGGTTTACTTAGGCATGAGGTTTTCAAGCAAAAAGTGGAGCTGAATTTCCACAACAGTGAGGTAGAACTCCTCCAGGACAGTCTGGCCTTAGTTACACCATGAGTAAACATCTTGCCGATGCTGCGTACCCAGCTCAATCTTCTGCATGTTCCTTATGCTTAAGTCTCATTTTCCATTGACAGATGCCATTGGTTGCCAGAGTAGGTGTTTGCCTGTAATGTTGGTGAGACTGCAGCTTTTAGTGTGAGTGAAGATTGAAGTGACACTTGAATGCGAAGGTCTTTAGGGCTGTCTTTAAGTTTTACCCCTCCGATTAAACTCTTTTGGCTTTGCAAATGTAGCTGCTGCCTTGCCAGTTGGTGTTTCTGTGTGGATTTCCCACCAGCTCTTATGTTGTTGCTGTCGAGTTTGCATTAGCTCCTTTTGCTTTCAGATGTAATGCTGAGTTTGGAAGTTATCAAGATAATATTTAGGGGTTTTTTTTCATGTTTCATTTTTGGGATGCTGAATATATTCTTGATTCATTCCGTGTGAATTATTACTTATAGTTTCCCATGCCAGTTTCTTTCTGTGTTCATTGATTCATTTATTGCATCATCTGGGTTCTTTCTATATATGCATCTGTGGTAGAGCTCAATGGGAGAGTTTGCTCTGGTTTGACACCAGCGCTCACATTAATCCACTGACTCAGTTCCATGTTAACCTAAGCTGTGGCAGTGGTACTGTGGTATAAAATCTTGATTTTGCTCCATAATGAGGCTTCTTCTTTGTAGCTACAGTAATTTAATTTCTTTGCTTCTGTTACTTTAGAAAGTGACAGGTTTGTGGTTTGTATCTTTAGCCCATGATGGCAGTAATAAGCAGCCCCTTCCCCTTAAAGGATAGTTTCAGGGCATGCAAATTGATTGCTCTCACTCACTTGCCTGTGTTGTGCTCTTCATTTGAGTGTCATTGTCTCGATGGGAATTAAACAAAAGCCCAATTATGTCTCACACCATATTGGGAAGGAGCTTGCTGGGATTTGAGAGTAGAACAAAGGATATTTCATTGACAGATTTCTTCAGAGGAAGATGTCTCCGTGGAAGTCTACAAAGCAGCCCACATGATTCCATGCACTTACCAGCTATCACTTTAAACCTGTGTCTGTGCCTTACTGTGCTCCAAAGATGTAACTTAGAACACTGCTTATGCTGGAGAGCTCATTCCTATCCACCAACAATATGGAAGGCCTCTTGAAACGTCATCTTCCCAAAGCAGGCGAGATGAGAGTAAGTGACCTCTGAGCTTCTTGGAATATTTCAATAAAGGGCTGTATGATAAAAAGACAGGATTCAAAGTTTTTTGTTGTTGTACAAAGTACATAAGCCTGTAAATCCCACTTAACTGAAGCTATTGTGGTTATTACTAGATGACCTTTGAAGGTCCCTTCCAACCCAAACTCTTCTGTGATGTTCACAGAAACTAAACGCTTCATATTTTTGTTTTAAAAGTTGTCACTTGAAGTCATTTGAGGAATGGAAAGAGAAGAATGAATTAGAACACTGTTTTTTCCAAACTATGCCTTGCTGTTGGCATTCCTTCAGAGTAAAGTGATTTGGGAAAGGGAAGAAAGTGCACAAGAGGAAACAACCCAGAAGGACCTTCTTCTTCAACAGGAGTCTTTAGAATGCTTACAGGACCACTGCTTTATTGCCTGAAAACATGTGGGGAGTCTGAAGAGAGAGCATTCCAGTTGGGTCCACAGCTTTCTCTCTCTTCTACTGTGAACTTTTATTTGAAGCCAAGGCTCTGTATCACTGTATATCAAACCCAGGACAATAATTTCCAACAGTTCCAAGTGCGTGTATACATTATGATATTTGATTTCCACCGAGCCGTAAACACTCTTTGTCCTTTACTTTTTACTAGCTATTGGCTATTCCTTGTGGACAGGAAAGCTGTGTTTAATGCTTTGTAAAGTGGCCATCAGTTCCTTGCTTTTATCTCTATTCTGCATAAATTATTTTCAACAAGGCCACAGAATTGTTCTGGCCAAGATTTGCAGGTGCCCCTTGTGAAGAGCTATTTCAGGATAAAGCCTTAATCTTACTGTTTCTTTCCTCCCCTTCTCTCTATTTCATCTATCCTTGAAGAATACTAATCCTGAAGGATAGGAGCCATGGCTGGTGTCCTCCTTCCTCCAGGGCTCGCTTCTGTTGTGTTTTTGTCATTTTCAGAATTAACCCTTGCCTGGGTAAGCTGAAGCCTATTCTTTTACCCTTAAGCTTACAAACCGGGTGTGCGCTGCCATCGCAATACTTCTAACGGGAAGTTCAGCCCCTAATTATCAAATTAGATGCACATTCTGCTTTCTTGGCATGACTTTCCTTCAGCCCATCTGCCAGGTTGGCACTATGCCCTTAGAAAGTAGCCGACCAGTTTCAGCCGAGCAGAGGAGCCAACTGAAGATGGGATAAGAGAGGCAGTCCACAGAACACTTCATGTTTGAGTCCTCTTGCCAAAAGCTCTTCCTGTTCGCAAACAATGTCAGCTTAAGCCCATATGCTTCATTACATGGGATGACATCTGTGGAGACAGATGCAGGGATGACAATACAAATGACATTTGATAAGGAAGGGCATATGTTATGAAACCAGACACTGCTCTGAGTTTCAGACTCTGTGCTGCATGTGTGTACACAGGAATGTAGATTGCCTGTATGTTTTGTTGTGTGAATGCCTTCATCAGCCAGGATTGGAGCTTTGAAGTGCATCAGAAGTTTGCAGTTGTGTTGGTTTGGTGGTTGCAAATTATTAGCCCAGGTCAGTGTTTTGCTTCAGTACTGTTTGAGTGGTAACATGTGTTAATGGTCTCAATCACAACAGCACCAAATAGGTGAGTGTTTGTGTCAGTCTGTGGTGAGATAAGGGGACTTCAGGGTATGTGGAAAAAATGCCTGTCTCTGACCTTGATGCATCCTCATGTCAAGGGTACATATAAGCCACCTTAACAAAGCTGAAGATGCTGGAGTGGGTCCAGAGCAGGGCAGTGGAGCTGATGCAGGCCTTGAAGCACATGTATGATGGGGACAGGCTGAGGGAGCTGGGAGGTTTAGTCTGGAGAAGGGAAGGCTCAGGAGGGACCTCATCACTCCCTACAACTGCCTGACAGGAGGATGGAGCCAGGAGGGGGCTGAGCTCTGCTCCCAGGGAACACGGATGGAACAAGAGGAAACGGCCCCAAGTTGCACCAGGGGAAGTTAAAGCTGGATATTAGGAGCAATTCCTTCCCCAGAGGATGCTCAGACATTGGAACTGCTGCCCAGGGCAGTGCTGGAGTCACTGTCCCTGCAGTGTTCACACACTGTGTAGATGAGGTCCTCAATGCCATGGGTTAGTGGTGCCCTTGGCAGTGCTGGAGTAATGCTGAACTTGATCTTAAAGGTCTTTTCCAACGCAGTTGATTCTATGATTCTGTTGGAAAAGATACGTTTAAACATTTTCACTTTGGTTTCCGTGGTCAGCAAAGCGTTAATCACAGCAACATGCAAAATGTTTTGGTGCAGAGGTGTATCATAAAGCCATGTTAATGATGTTCACGGGGGAGTTTCTTCTTTCTGTGAAATTTTAGTGTACCATACTATTAGCTTGGATCAAATGTGGTTCATTGCATTTGCAGTGCTGTGGTGGGGAAACTAATCTGGAGGAAGAGGATTTCCGTAATAATACTGATACAATCGCTTTCTCTACACAGCTTTTCCCCCCCGCTGCACTTTCAGAAGGGTAATTTCACTTCCAGTTTGGATTAGACAAAGGGATTCTCTAAAGTGTGTAGATGAGGCCCTCAGTAGTGTGGTTTAGTGGTGGCCTTGGCAGTACAGAGGGAATGGGTGGACTTTAAGATCTTAAAGGTCTTTCCTAGCCTGGTTGATTCTATAAGCATCAGTCACTGTGGTTGGTTGGGGTTATTAAGAAAACTTGAGTACCTCAGTTCTACCTCTTCTACAGCTGAGCTGTTTCATCTTTAATAAAGGGTTAATAATGATGATGCCTAATTTTTATTCTCCCTTCATCCAAACGATACAAGTAAATACTTCTCTCTTGAACCTTGATTTAGTAGCTGTAAAATGTGATTTTTGAGAGCTGTTCAGACTAGATGAAAATTCAGTTCAAGGAACAGGGATTAAATTGTAGACACAGACTTGTGCTGGCATTTCTTTTCTCACAGTATTGACCTGCTAAAAATGGCTCCTATTTGTAAATAGAATGTATTAATATTAAATTGCCTGGGTTTTGCAGTACTGCAGTGGTTCTGGTGCACTTCACGTCAGTGCTCTTTATAGAGTTTGCAGAAAAGTTGGTTCAAGATACCCATATCATTCACTTTTTTGGCCTGGTGTAAGTCTGGGGTACTTTGTTATCAATGGATCTCTTTGCATGTACATCTCCATGTATTTTTTTTTTCCTACTGAAGGATCAAAGAGGTGTTTTATTTGTTTGGTTACATGATGAATTGCATAAGTTATTGCTTAGGCAGAGTAGCTGGGGGAAAGCTGTGGCTTTGCTTGGCCTGCACCATATGTTAATGGCAGCATTGCTAGAGGCAATGGGCAGTGCTAAAATGGAAGAAACTTGCTTGACTTCCCCCTTGTTTCTTCCTTTATAGAATCATAGAATAGTCAGGGTTGGAAAGGACCGTGAGAGCATCCAGTTCCAACCTCCTGCCATGGGTGGGGATACCTCACACTGAACCATGTCACCCAAGGCTCTGTCCAACTTGGCCTTGAACACTGCCGGGGATGGAACATTTACCACTTCTCTGGGCACCCTGTGCCAGCCCCTCAGCACCCTCACAGGGAAGAGCTTCTGCCTTAGATCTAACCTGAACTTGCCCTGTTTCAGTTTGAACCCATCACCCCTTGTCCTGTCCCTGCAGTCCCTGATGAAGAGTCCCTCTCCAGCATCCTTGTAGCCCCTTTCAGACACTGGAAGCTGCTCTGAGGTCTCCATGCACCTTCTCTTCTCCAGCTTGAACAGCCCCAATGTTCTCAGTCTGTCTTCATACTCTGTGTGCTGATTGTCAATGTTGCTGTGCCTTCTGTATCGCATTGTTGCCACAGAGAGATATTCTGGGGCTGTTTTTATTTGTGTGTGTGTATGGGGAAATTTCTGATGGCCTTTGAGGTTGGCTTGTGTTGATGGGACAGGAAGAGGAGGCATTGCAGGATGTGCTTTAGTAACAGGAATTGTCTTCAGTATTTACTTTTAAGAGTGTTGCTCTTCTTGCATCCTTATGTCGCTGGGAGGTGTTTTTAGTGTGTTCCTTTTCCCGTGCATGATGATGATGCATGGGAAAAGGAACGCTGGCACTTGGCCAGCCGTGGGATCAGACTCTCCAGCCCAATGCAACCATACAGGCTGTGATTTTTCCATGTGATGGCAATTTAAGGATCAGCACTCGAGTTCTGAGGAAATCCATTGCCTGGTGCTATCAGCCCTGCAGCTGCACAAGACTTGAAAGTCTGACACACTGGAAAAGTAAGTTATCCTTTACAAAACCTCTCCTGTTGGTGCTTATTAGGGAATTTAGATGTTAAGAACTTCCTTGGATAAATCATCTCTGGTAGCAATGGCGTGCTTTGAAAAGGCTGTTCGCTTGCCCTTCTGGTGCAGCAGTGGCAGCTATCTCAAAAGGAGGAGGTGGACAACTCTGTGATATCATCTGGAGCAGTGTGGGGATCAAAACAAATCCCTTCTAGACAAGCACTGAAAGAAATTCCTAAACATCCTACTAACCAGCTGCTCTGTTAGTGCTGAGTGCCTTGACATCCGCCAGCAATGGGGGGAACAATGAGGTATGTGACTTGCTACTTTGCAATGTGCTGAATTAAGATAACACATCTACTTCAAATATATATCTAAGTTCAATGATGCTATGTTTAAATAGAATGATGATGCCTACATTGTAGTTGCTGAAGAGCAATAGAACGTTGCCAGAAAAAAAGGGATTTCCAAATCATCATGGAAATTGCCTCTGCAAAGGCAATAATTAAGGGAATACAACTTGCAACTTAGCTCATGGTTGCAACAAGATTCACAGTGGTTTATGGCATTGCGGATCTCTCCTAATGATATCAATCCTAATCATCATAACTAATGATAGGAATCCTCTGCTGCAGGTTGTCTGCTACTGTGATCATGCTGTGCACAGTGCTTTGGAGGCAGGGGAGAAGAAGTGGCAGCAGCTAGATGGTTACTTGGGGAACATGCAAGTTAAACACGCGACATCTGATGATCCACCCTCCGAATATGTGTGATTGAATGATGGTTAACTGATTGCAGCTGTTGAAGACCGAATGTGTCCGAAATGTGAAGCACCTTGTATTTGTAGGTAGTAAGTGCACTGTAAACACCCATAGTTTACACTTAATATAACAGCCTGCCAACAACCCCCTCCCCCAGTTGTCCTCAGGAATAGGTGCATTAAGTGTTTGTTGTTGCCAAGTAAGTATTTCTACCATTTTTAACGTCGTTTCCTAATGATACTGAGCCTTGATGACCTTTGCTACACCTGATTGGGTTTGGGTTGTTTCCTTTTTAATGAGGCAACCTGCCTGGTCAGAAGTTTCCATGCTATCATGACTTAAAACTATCCATTCTTTGGTTGTAAGAGCACGATGAAAATGTACCAGCAATTTTTTATGGTCCACATGTTTAGCGAGACAAAAAAAAAAGGTTCAGGTTTATGGCCCAGATGCTAAGCAGGTGAGGTATTAGCATAAATCATGGTGAGGTATGTGTTGGGAGCACATAGGGTAAGGATGGGAGAAGTTTTGACCTAGCTGATGCAATAGCTATAGGCAGAGGTTGCTGTTCCTCATGAAGTTTTATTTAGCTCTATCAGCTTTCAAGAGAGAATAGAATATCATCCAGTGAGCCTTAAGCGGCTATTATAAATAATGAATCATTTCAAAATGTGATTATGGTTGTAATCCTGTAGGATGCAGGTTGGGCCTGGGCATTGACAAACAGGCCTGTAGGAGAGGCAGAATGCCACCTCACCTCCTGCAGCTGTGTTGTCACTGACCTACCAGCAGCTGGTTATTCAAGTGCTTAAATATAGATGGAGAAGCTTACTAGTAAATAGCTATTTAAGCCATCAGTGTTTCCAGTACGATACTTAAGCCAAGATTTACTCTTGCAAAACGTGTCTGAGAAACAGTGATGATACTGTGGATTGAAAGAAAATCAATAAAAATACAAATAATGAAATTTTGTGCTGGATTCACTAGCAGTGACTCGTTGCTGGCATGTGAAACAGTAGTCCAAAATTAGTTGAAGTGTTTATACATGGATTATTGAAGTGATGAAGCTGTTTGGAATGTGGGGTTTTGAAACAACTAATCCAGGGCAGTGCTTATGCTTTGGTAGTTTTGTAGCTGCTTTTGTATCTTTGGAAGGAGTTATGACCATTGTTTCTGGTATTGTGTATGCTTAGTGCGCAAGCTTCTAGTAAATTACCATTGTTAGACTTGCATCTTGTTAAACAAACATAGATTGAAACAGATTCTGTGCTGTAAAAACAACCGCACGCAAGCCAACTGCTTTGTGCATGTGGGTTATGTATCATTTCCCCTCAGGAATTAACAACATACCTTCAACTCCACTTTTTAATTTGATTGAAAGAGAGAGCCTTACACACAGAAGAAGAAAACCCCTTGGACTCTAATCTCTTAATCTCCATAAAATGCGTGAACGTTAAGCTTTGGTAATATATGAAACAAATCTGGTGGTCCGTAACGTTTCTGACATGCAATTCTCCCTTTTTTGCAGCAAGAAGAAATCAAAGCAGACATAAACCAACATATGACAGATGGGTTGGGGTTGGTGAGCTCTCAAGGGCGAAGAAATTCCATAACTCTAACTCTCCCTCCTAATACACTAGTGGAAAGTCATTTTGGTGGCCTGACGATGATTTCTTTGCTGATGTTATATAGTTTTCCTGCTAATGGGATCACCATGCACCTTGTGGACTTCTGTATTAGGCCTTTTCAAGTACTAGAGAGGGGGCTATCCAGGAGTAATGTCAAGAAATACAACTTTGTGGCTAACAAGCTTTTGTACTTGGAGTCATGCCTGAAAAATGTGCAGTTTTCCTCATGTTTGGGGTCAGGAACTGATTGAGATACAGAATGAGGAGGGGAGTGAAATGAGAAGATGCTCATGGCAGTCCCAGCTCTAGCATAGCTTTTACAGTCGAAGAAAACAGCTTTACAAAAATCATTTCTGCAAAGATCTTTCCACTCTGTTTCCTATCTATGTTTCCAAAGGCAGGTAGTTCTTTGGGTCCTGCAGGGTCCGGAATGGAATGTACTTCCCTCCTGCCCTCCTCCAGAGTAGCAGGAGTGAACTGAGCCTTGGTTTTGGCACGTACCCATAGGTGAGGTGATCTCCAAATGTGTTGTAGCTACTCAGCTATAATTATTCCTAGTATAAGGAGCTTCAGCTTCTGGTCTTTAAGTCTCTAGGGCTGGAAGAGTGTTTTCTTCTTGGTTATGTGTTTTAGTGGTACTTTCCATTTTAAGTATGTTGTACAGCTAACATGTCCTGGTTGCCCAAATGTAGGCAAAATACACATGGTTTAGAAGCGCTTTTAGCTGTTGAAGTGTATATCTACTGCTTACCCCTGGTATTTTTCCAACCTTTGGAATCCTACAGTAAAAATGGCTTTGGCGGAAGATTGCCTGCCTGAAAAACCTGCTCCAGAAATACTTGTAGCCCCTAACAAAAGCGGAGTAAGAAACAAAAAATACACTGGTGCTACTTGATGTGTAGATTGGGCAGGAAACCGGGCTATGGTTAACTTCACTGCTGTGTACTGAAAACAAACCGAGCCCCACACCCACACTGCTGGTCTTAGTCTTTAAAGTTTTGTTGGCAAAGCTCTGCCTTTTAGGAGTAGGAAAGCGAGTCAGACCCACAACAGACAGTTATGCTGGCAAAAAGCGCAGTGTAGTCTTTGCCAGTTGAATGAAATCCTGTGGCTTATGTATTTTATTCCATTCAAGGAGGAGCCTTGGCTATCCCTTCACTACCCCCCATCCCTGTTTCTCCAGCCCAGCAGAAACTGCATCTCCAGTAGTGGGATTTGTGGAGCTAACATTGCCAGTGGAATTCCTTTTACATGTCAGTAAGCCAATAGAGAAACATTAGCATAGTCTCAGATAGTAATTTTTTCCAGGAGATAAAGTGAAAAACGCTATCGGAGGGGACAGACGGATCAGTTGAGTGCAGAAAACACATGAAAAGAGCAATGCAAGTCCTGTCTCTGATGAGATTCCTTGGGACCTGTCAGGCTTTGTGCACTGACTTCACTTTCTCAGTGCCATGGGTTTGCCTGGAGGCAGCAGTAAACCATCAGAATATAACAGGATATCCTGGCATGAGAGGAAGATGATGTCGGGGATCTAGGTCTCTCAAGGCTGATGTAGGCTATTACAGTGTAGAAGCTCCAGTTTTGGAGTGATTTTTAATGGGTTGTTTGGTTTTGCTTTGAAAAGAAAACGTTGCACGGGTTTTGCACACCAACAACTGCTCATGGGAGATAAGAAATTGCAGCAGCCAAAGCCTGGGATTTATTGCTGTGGTCAATTTCCTGTTGTTTTTAATAGGATACGGCCCCTCTACTTCTGAACCAGTGAGCTGTAGCAAAGAGGCTGTATCGTGTTGCAAACGACTCTGGCTGTTATATCGTGAACATGCACTCATGACTGGGGTTCAGGCTTCCAAAACAACTTTAGGGCTGGTTTGATGTGTTCATGGACACGTTTCAGCTCCTTGTAATGGGGATTTTTTTGTTTGGGAGCCTTTGTTTGGTTTGTTTTAAAGATATATAAAGATTTATGGTGAGGTTTGCTCAGGGCCAACAGTGGAAACCAAGAAGTACCTGACCGTTAGGGCACCTCTGGCCCTGCGGCTCCTGCCTGGGTCACTGCATGGGTCGGAAATCAGGGAATTCTTGGCTGGCTGCTAGGGAAGAGATTGGCTGGGAGCAGAGGAAGGAAATCTGGCTGGTAAACTTTTAGCAGATAAATTTGGGTTAAAAAGCAAGGTTTTAACAGCGGGGAATGTGTGTTGTGTGTCATTATTTCCCTTTGATTAATTTTATTTGGATTCTTTTGTCTATTTTCATTCAGAAGCATCCCATAGTCAAAATATCCCAATGTTCTCATGTGCGATAAAAATGAGGAAACAGAAAAATTGAGCTGGGCCCTAACAAAGAACCACATAGAGAGTCAGAGGAGAGCGATCGTCTGCTCTGTAATTCAGAAGGTCTTTGAGAAAGGGGTGTTAGTGTCCTCCGTGAGGTCTCAGCGTAACTTGCTGGCATTATGCAATGCAGTTGTAATTTGGCAAGCCAAAGTCGTCATTGTAATTCTTCAGTGGCTATTTCTAGACTTCATAGTAAATTTCAAAACTGCCCTTAAAAGAATGCTTTGTTACATTGTTTTAGCTGGGCTTTCTGCAGACCTTCTGGGGTTTCTTTTTACTGGGTGGTTACCTTGTCCTCAGACCATCTATTTAAGTTTTAGTAGTGTTAATGAGCACTGAACTTCATTTTTGTTGTGTATCTTTGAATATTTTTAGTAACAGGGATAACTGAGCTGCAGATCAGATTGAAGAGGAGGTATATTGGTGTATTTCTGACCAACATTTCACCAACCTTAAGGGCAGGGAGATTCATCTCTTGGCATTTACAAAGTCATGATTCTTGTCAGACTTTTGCCACCATAATAATCCAATTATTTTACCTTTTTCTGTCCTAATGGATTAGATTTTTTTGCCTCCTGTTAATGATACTGTCAACAAACAAACCCAAACATTTAGGATCACCCCAAGATTGCTAGCTTTATTTCTTGTAGCAGTTCTGCAGTGTGTAATAGTACAATCCTGGGGGGAGTTCCTGTGTGCAAGAGCTGGGGAAGCAAAGTAGATAGAACTTTCAAGTCCGGATGAGCTGGGAAGTTCAAATAGGATTCAGCATGCCTTGAGGACTGGTAAACCTTTGTGTACTGATTCTGGACAAGGGATCAGAAGTCAAGGCAGGTTTCAGTTCTCAGTGAGGTGGCAGTTCTGGTTTTCGTGGATCCAGTTAGTAATGTATTTAAAGAATGAAGTGTTTTCTAAATTCCATAACACAACTCTAAAGTATACCTGAATTACAACGCTTGTTCATAATTAAAAGTAGCTAACTGTTGCTAACTCCACTTTGTAATGCTGAGGAACCTTGTTCTGTCTGCAGGAGTACATTTTGCTCATAATGGGGACGAGTGACTTTTACTAAGGAGAGTGCTGCTGCCTCTGACACCTGTTTAAGGTAAATATAAGGGCCTTTGGCACCAGTTTTCCAGCATTAATACCTTTTTTGTAAGGAGAGTCTGGCCAGTTGCTCCAGGACGCATAACATAGAGGGATTTTATCCATTTTCTCTCTTTAGATGCCTGCTTTTGTTGTTTACTGGGACCTCTTCATACAGAAGCTATAGGCACAGTAGTGGACATCAGTATTTTTTTTAGAGGTCTCAGTATAAGAAAAATATACTGTAAAATTCAAGCATACCTGGTTGGTTTTTATAGTTAGAATGGGAAAGTATTAGTACTTAGCATCCAGGATACTGTAAACCATGCATGTCTCAAGTGTTTTCTGTAGCTTTGTTTCAACAAAAGATGCATTCTCCACAGAAGCCTTTGTGTTGCCAGTTTGTATTCAAAACAAGCTGGTTTATTTCAGGCAACTTTGTAGGAGTAGTGCCCTGTGTTTCCTGGCTACATGGCTCATTCAAGCAGGTCTTTTGGCTGCTTATAGTGCTCCAGACCATCTGCTTTATATCCAGGTGTTTGTTTCGAGAGCTGTGACTTTCTTAGGGAACAAAATTGAGCAAATCTCAAGTGTGTCTTGGATTATTTTGGTTTTCCATCTGTGTTTCCTTTGGGATGCTCGCAATACATTTCGCATGCTAGATTTGATGCCTTTTTGGTTGCAAGAACTGTACTATGTGGTGAAGGTGTGCTTGCATGTAGTAAAACTATCTAGCTCTCAGATTCTAGATATGAAAATCCCCTGGTTAAGTTTCTGAAGATGTCTGGCCAAATTCTGGAACCCAAACCCACAGGGAGTTTGGGGAAAAAAATGCATATCAATTACGTGCAGATGTTACAGTTCCCTTTGTGGTGTCATAGTATTGTCAATCTCTGTGCTCGCTAACATGACATAGAGCTTGAAAATGGCTGCAAAGGCTCGGAAGATATTATTCTTCTCAAAGTGTTTGTGTTTTAGACAAATTAGCCTGTCAAGCTGGCAATCGGATATGGTGGTTTTGACTGTAGTTAGTCATCTTGGATTCAGAGCCCACAGAAGCTTTGTTTCCCTCATGGGCACTCACCCAACTGAGTCCTTACCACCCTCTACCATGTCACACTCTGCCGTAGTTCCTTTCTGTAGGACTTGTAATAACTGTTTCTGACCATCTTTTTCCCTGCTGCAGGAGTAGAACTGTTTGTCTTTCTACAATTAGATATCCATGGATACATATAATATTTTTCTCTGTTTGAACTTGGCAGTTTCAGTTGCATATGGAAAAGAAAAGTGTGTTCCATTACAGGAAGTCTGCATGCTGTATTCTTCAGTTACAGGAGGATAAAATGGTACATGGAGTATTTCAGTCTTTGTTCTGTTGAAGGAAAACAACACTTATAAAACCAGGTTTATACTAATGTCTGCAGCCAGAGTCTTCCTCTGTTGTCATTGTGCAGCATTCAGGGTACCACCCTATGAAGGGAAGCGAGCTATATATGGGATACAGCAAGGGCACATCATTTTAGTACCACTTGAGAGTTTCTATTTAATTCCTGTTTTGTTTCTCCAGCTGAAAGTGGGTGTTCGAACCTCCTCAATTGAGTGGACCATTCTTTAATGCAGGTCATCTTGCCTGAGCATCCATCTTCCTTTCTTAAGGTCCAAGACAATCCTCTCTTGCTTGTAATTTGTCTTAAGACACCACGGGCAGCTGTAGTAGTGCTAGGTAATTATATAGTACTTTTCTTGGCTATAAAAATAGTTAATTTTGTTTTCTAGAACTCCTTAAGTTGCGTGAAGACTGTTCCAAGGACAAGTAAAGTGAGAAATTGGGAGGCTATTTGGTGTCTGGAGTGGTGGGCAGTCTTGATTCCAGGACTGGTTACTTTACCATGTGAACTTCTTGAAACTATCGTAGTATTTGTTCTCTTTTGTATACAAATACATTGTTCTTACTCCTGTGTGGTACTAGGTGATAGCAATGCTGCGAGGGTGGTGAGGCACTGGAATAGGTTGCCCAAGCAATTTTGAATGCTCCAATTCCAGCAGTGTTCAAGGCCGGGTTGGACGTAGCCTTGGGTGACATGGTTTAGTGTGAGGTGTCCCTGTGCGTGGCAGGGGGTTGGAACTGGATGATCTTAAGGCCCTTTCCAACCCTATTCTATGTTTTTATGATTCTAATGTGAACTTACTTTCATGGAGTAATGTAGTTACTCTGAATAAAAAAACCTTCATAAATGGATTAACCTGACTTTTGAAAATGGGTTATGAGTAGTTATGTTGCACCTCTGCACTGAAGGAACTAAAACGTAAATTAGAGTTGAGGTGGTTTCTGGCTTTGTTTTAATCAGTGATATTTACTAACCTACAAAAAAGAAGTAAATGAGCTTTGACTGCAGTGGGAGAAAAGTGCAGCCTGAATAGGCAAAGGAGTTCAGGAGAAGAGCCTGTGGTCTTCTAAATTCTGTATGTTACATGGGATTCATGCCATCCGCTGGTTTACTTCTTCAGAACACTTGTAGCCTGGACAAATCAGCCAACAGCTGGAAAGTTTTTACTGCCCTTTCCCATCTGCACTGAAGAAGTGTTTTCTTCATGTTCTTTGCTTATCTTTGCCAGCCTTTTTTCTTCTTCTCTCACTCTCCCTCCACTTTATGCCAGGTGAACTGTTGAAGTTTTTCCCTTTTAACTTAGAGCAATGGGAAAGTTAAATTTTTAACTTCAAAACAGCCCAACTTCCTTCTGTAAGGGTGAATACTTTCATACATCATGGTACGGAGAGGGTGCTATTTGAGTCTTACTAGCAGGGAAAGCATTGTGTAGCCCGGCGACCCAAAGAAGGAATCTGCATACGAACTTGGCTTTGTGGCTCTGCTCATATATTTGACTTCATTGTGAAAGCATAGTAGCAGATTCTGTGCTGCCCTTGTCACTGTCAGAAGATATGTTTCTGCCAGTGCATGCATCCTACTGCCTGTTAAAGTGATTGCATGACTGTTTAGAGATACTAAGGAGGGATTTGGGAATTGTCTGTTGTGAGTAGCTTGTGTCAGGATGCTACGTCTCCAGTGTTGCCCACACTTGCTGCACTGAGATTTGAAGATACCTGTCGCTTCTAGGAGTTTTTGTTACTCCAGGTTATTTATGGTTCAGCTGGGTGACCACTTTCAATAGCTGTGAACAGCTAACACCATGTCCTGCAGGAGCTAGTAGCTCAGATGGGATAATGTGGTTAGAAAGATGAACGAATCCTTTCGTTCATGACCTTTAATGATCCCCAGTGACACTTTATTTGGAGTTAATGATGATTGATTTCCTCTTCCAGAGCACCTGATGGAGTAGGAGGAACACATAAAGAAGCAGGGTCTTGGACTGTCTTTTACACTTTCCTTCTGTCAGTCTCCTGTCTATGAGGGTTTGTTGTCTGTCTTGTTTTGGTTTCATGTTTGTGTTTTACCTGTTTGCTTTCCTGTAAAACCTTTTCTACCTTGATACAGTCATGTTTATGCTTGGATGTTTTGAAGTATTTATTTTTCAGTTGGCTTTACGATTTGAATAGCTTTGTATGATTTTTGGCATAAACTGCAGCATTAAGGGCCAGTTATATTTTACTCTGACAAGTTTATATATCAAAAGTTGAGAAGAAAGATTGAAAAACTGATTTTTGGGGTATGTAATCCATGGTTGTCAATGAAAACTGAGATGAAATCGCATGAGGATATAACCATATTCCATTAAACTTTCTTGCCTTGTCACTGAGAGGAACACAAAGGTAGACAAGTAGTTATTTAAGCCCATGACGTGTTTCTTGCTTCCAGAAACTTTATAAAAATAGCCAGGTAGAATAACAATAAATTCATTACTCTTACAAGGATTTCCTGAATTTGACATGCCAGTATATGACTTTGAACTTTAGTCTTACTTAGAGTGGAGGTTGTTTTGAAGATAGCCCTTCAGAAGGATTCTCCTATTTATGCTATGTGAATGTCTGTGTTATATTTAGGCACTGAAAATACTTTTGGACTGAGTGTCCTGTATTCTGCAGTGGGGGGGCCCTGGGAAGATAGGAGCTGTGCTTTCTTTCACGAGCATACTTAAAACTCTTTCCCAGCAATCCTGTGCCCTCTTTGAGAGTCAAAGCTGAACTCTGCTGCCTCCAGGCTCCCTCCCACAAGAGCAGGTTAGAAGCTCTCCTTAAGCTGAGATGCAGGACAGTGGTTTGTTCTGCAGATGTAGCTTGCAGTCAGAATTGAGCTGGATACCTTTCCAAACCAAAGCAAGGCACTGCCATGTCAGTCTCTTTTCCCAAGGAACAAGTGATGGGACAAGAGGAAACGGTCTCAAGCAGCCCCAGGGCAGGGTTAGATGGAGCTGAGGAACAATTCCTTCCTCACAGGGTGCTCAGCATTGGAACTGCTGCCCAGGGCAGTTGGAGGAGTCACCATCCCTGCAAGTGTTCACACACTGTGTAGATGAGGCTCTCAGTGCCATGGGTTAGTGGTGGCATTGGCAGTGCTAGGGAATGGTTGGACTGGATGAGTTTAAAGGTCTTTTCCAATGCAGTTGATTCTATGATTCATAATGCCCGCTGTCTTCAGTAGATGGGCTTCATTTCTTCTTTTTTGTTCTTCTGTAGTAGGGAAGTGTGAACTTGGAAATGGAGAACTGCAGGTCTTGATTTTGTATTTCCATTACAGTCTGTCAGTACCAAGAAGGAAGAGCAGAGCTGGTGCTCCTCATGGGGGTTCTCAACAAACTGCAGGGGTTTCTCACTCTGTACTCTGTATGGGATTTGGCATGGCTTGATCTGTCTCTTCATGCCTGGCATCAATGCTGTAAATAATTATCCTATGACCTTTTGATCCTTAGTAACTCTTTCAAAAAAGCACAGCTAATAATTTTATAGAAAAGGCAGTTAATTCTTGGCAAATTTGTCTTGGAGCCTTGTCTCTGCAAATGGAAACGATGAACTTTAGCAGTACTGAACAGCTTGGATGGAAATGCAGTGTAGTGCAGTTGGCAGCAGCACTTCCCTTGTCCCTTCCACTGGTACTGTTGCCTTGTATGTGGTAGATATTGCTGCAGGACAGCATCGTGTGTCATCTTGTCTTCTCCCTTTTACTCATTGCATACAGCAACTTTTCCATGAGGCTTTTAGTGACATGGTTTAGTGGTGGCCTTGGCAGTGCGGGGGTGAAGGTTGGACTTGATGATCTTAAAGGCCTTTTTCAACCCAGTTGATTCTAAGATTCTGTTCTTGCTATCCGTCTCCCTACTCGTGGACTTGCTATTCCTTGAGCTCCTTTAAGAATGAGTGTGATCGGTTGACCGTGTCCACATAAAGCTGCAGAGGAATATGTATATCTGGCTTCAAGTTAAAGAAACAAAATGCTTCTCACTTGCTAACAGAATTACAGGAAGGGCTGGACCACAGGGGCTTTCTCCACTCTGTTTTAATGCCTTGTTCCTTCTCTTGCTTTTCCCTGCATTGCAGTTAATGCTGAGTGTAAATGTTAGGGATACCTCGTCACCTCAGACTTCTGTATGTTCAAATACAAAATACCAAAAAAGAGAACATATTAACAGCAGGATTATTTGACCATTTTTTGTTCTACTCCACCTTCTTCTGTTCTGGTGTTTTGGTTTTATACTTATAAGAAAATAAACTTAAATAATCTGTCTATAATATTTATAGTTGTCTGCGTTCAGTGGCCGATACAGTGGATCAAAGGCCTATTTGTGCCACTTTTGATATGCGTGTACAATAAATACACCTACGTGTGGTCATAGAGAAGATGTTTTGATTTTGTGCAAGTTGTGTTTAGGTGGAGGTTTCTTTTTTACATATGAGAACTGAAAGCCAGACTAAATTCTGCGGTTTAAATCTGAATTGCTTGTGAAGAACAGCAAACCCATAAAACGTTCATGTTTGATGTTAATGCTTCTGTCTCTCCATTTTAATATACAAAGTCTATTTTGTGAGCTAGGGAGGGTCGCGGGCTTACAAGTCAGTTTTGGTCTTTGTGTTCTGGTCATGCTAAAATACTAACATAAAAACGGATTAATCTGAACAAAGAATAAAGCTCTTTTATTTTAAAGAACATTTTCCTTTCAACTCATGATGAAGTTAAAACTTTCTGCAAAGCTTTTTTTTCCTCTGAAGTGTTACAAAGCAGCTACCTTCCCTCATCGAGCCAGCTAACAAGAATTGGGCTCTAATCTCATTAAAGCTGATAACCTCAAGTATGACTCCAAATAAAGCAATCATCATATGAAAAGAGTGAGTAATTTGTCCAGGCTTATAGGGAATGGTGGTAAAGAGTTTCTTGAAGCACTGCTCTGAAAGCTGAGCAGAGAATGGCATGCCATAGGTTTTACAATTTATTACGGTGATCTTGTGCATAGATCTTGTCTTTTGTACTCCAAAACTAACAGAGTTTCACAAGCCTTCAGCACAAATGATATGTTAGAGGAAAGAAGCTGATCTAAACGGATCAATTATAGTGCTGTTATAAGCAAAGAAGAAAAGTTGCACCTTTTTACAATGAAACAATATGGAATCAGAGTTTGTACAGTTCCTTCCTCTGTCAGTGCAACCAGCAGCACGTATTGGAATGCTGTGGAATTATGTTTGTAATTTCTCTCCCAAGCTCCTTTGAAAGCTTTTGAAGAACATACTAGTGCTGAAAGGATCCCCACTGATGGCTTGAGTAGTATTTGAGGCGTGAGAGTTTCCTTGTTGAAAGTTCTTAGGCAAAACCATGCCATCTGTTGTTAATAATAACTCCTATCTGCTGTCCAGCTCCGTGATACCAGGTAATTGTGTTCAAATCTTGTTTATCAGTACGATCTGCAGCAGAGATGAAGGAAGAGCGCCAAAGGCTGCTCACAGAGAGGGGTCCCTTTGTAGCCTTGTGATTCTGAGGCACCAGTCAAAAGAGTCAGTTGCTTCAAAGCAGGTCCCCCCCCTACCCTTGCCTTTAGCCATAAATCTTTCTTCTTAGTATTTTGACTCTTTCAGGCTAGTGTTTAAGCCCACACAGTAGGCACTGGAAAATAATCCCTTACTACAGAAAGCAAAGTCCTGTTAGCTCATTTCCGGCCGCTATTCTGTGTTTTAGATGAGGTGTTTTGCTGTTGAAACAAATGCAGTTATTCATAGACCATGGCTGTGTGATTTGCATCGAGGCCTATACTCAGCAAAGCTAACAGATTTACTTTTTTCACATATGTGCACACAATGTAATCCTCCTTGAAGGAATTATTTCCATTTTTTAAAGCATTTTGTATCATCGATGTTTTAATGCACTGAGTCATGGAGAGGCTTTTTTCCATACAAGTTCAGAAGTTCATGTTAGGATTGTGGATGAAATATCTACATATGTAACTAAATGTGCTCAGTTGTGAGTTGGGATGTACAGTGTGTATGCTTTTGTTCCCCCCGCTTCCTTTTTCCTCCATCCCATCACACTTGGCTCTCATTGCTTATCTGGAGCAATACTTCCTCCATTGCATTATCCTGATTCACTCATGAATACCTGTATGGGATTAAGTGAGCCTCTCCTGGGAATATACACCATTGCTCTGAACTTCCAGAAACTGGATTTTATTCGTACTGTAAGCCTGCGGTTTCAGGTCTCACTTAACTTGATGCCAGTCTGGTTACTGACATCAGTGAGGGCAGCACTGCATCCATAAGGATCCATAAGGAAAAAGGTAGATTTGGAGACATCACGCTGTTGACATTTGGTGCGTTCCAAGTTGAGTGCTTCCTGCTGATTTTTCCCTTCTCCCTCAGTTGTACATGTGATTCTTTGGGCTTTACAAGACTGATTTGTTAAGAAAACATTTTCTGTCCTTGTGAATCAATGAATCCCAGTATGTTGAAACTTCCTTAAATTAAGTAGGTACCTTTTCGACTTCTGCAATCTTTAGAGTTAAGGGCAGTATGATACATTTTAGCAATCTGTAGTTATAACTCAAGTTTTCCCGATTCCTGTTCATTTTAAAGACCATAATTTTCCAAAATCTGTATATGAAATGAAGCAAAGACAGAGGTACACAAGCATGACCACTCTTGGAGCAGAAGTTGTAGAAACTCACATGTATAAGCCACATTAAAATCAGAAGAAAGGCAGAAGCAAACTAGTGCACCTTCATTAAATGCATAGGACCATATTTTGCTGGGACCATATTACCCGATGGGGTCTCATCTGTGAGCAGCACTGCCTGAGAGCAGCTATTTTTTTCATTAAAGCAGGATAGGTGATGTTTGAACTTCTGTTGTCTTTGTTTTTAACAAACTTTTTATGCCATCAGTTGAAATCACAGAATAACCAGCACCGTCTGGTGCTGATGGGCGTTTAACTAGTGCGAATGCACTGGGGTGTATAATTTTACTCTGATTCCTGCCTCTGTTAGAGCTGTTGCTTCTTCATGTTATCCTGTGTTTAGAACTTAAGTTTTATTATGTCTTTGTAACATGAGAGAACAATGGAAACACAGTGTAAGGAGATTTTCTGTGGTTTTAACTGAGTGTATCTGTCACTGTTTTATATGGCTATCAATCACATTTAGCAGGAAATGTAATCTCTTCCAATCACTATAGCTCAAACAAGCCTGAAGGAGTTGAAAACCTGTCACAGAAATGACAAGCTGAAAGGAAAAGTAAATGGCACTGATACTACTACATTGCTACTGACTGTAGGCAGTGGGGTAATGCAGGGACAGAAAGTGAAGAATCCAGTCAACTCTCCTGAGGGGTTTTAAGTCACTTGAATATAACTGATATAAAATAGTTGACCCTTACAGTCACAGTTAAATTTCCCTCATATTTGATAGCTAAGAAGTATTTAGTGAAAATTTAGGATGCAGAACCTTGTGCTTTTGGTGCCTTTCTTAGGAAGCTGGTAGTGGGGTACCAGGCCTGAAAGAAAGATGTGCCCAAATACCAAAGTATTGGTCTGACTTCTCCTGAATGGTTTGTCCATGTCCAAGTTACAGCACATCTAGAGTTTGTAATAATAACTTTTCTTAAGGGTATTTAGTTACAGAACAAATTGCTTTATTTTGGGTAAAAAAAGAAGTGCTATTTGCATCAGCTGGCTATTTAACATTTTACTCTTAGACTTTTATGCCAACATAGCTTTGCCATACAGGAAGAGTGGGAATATTCTGGGAAGTTCCTTTGCCTGCTGAGACCAGGAGCCTGCCTTGGGCTGTGAGTTCAGAACTTGCCCAGCTGGCCTGACCAAGTGCTGTCAATGAATGCGGAACTGCTCTTATCCTTCCTCCTCTGAGGTGCGCGGTTCTGCTCTCTCCCCTGTGCCAGGTGAACTGCTCATGCTAGGCTCTACCATGAGCTATTTGAACACACTAACCAAGCCGAAAGGATCCCATTTTACTGAGTTAGGGATGTAAAGTGGCTTGACCAGTAGGAGAGCCCGGCAGAATTCCAGAGCTGGCATAAGACAAGCTATGACTGTGCTATGGAGTTAATGGGGAAGGCAGGGGAAGAGAGCAGGATTTTCCTCTCATTCCTGGAGCTCCTAGATGAGGATGGCTCAGGGGCCAAACTGCATCCTTGGTCCGGTACCATCCAGGCACTGATCACTCTTGGCTGTTTCTAATTTGAGGTCTTGCAATAACATAGACAAGGTGTGAGGTTGTAAATAGTTAACTGCTGTACCCTGGTGACCTAAAACCTGCCATGGCAGAGTGGTGGAGCTGCTGCAGACACTTGGCATGGGCAGGCAGGCAGCTTTTCCTATGGGAAGGAAAGCTGCTAGGGTCTGGCATTTCATTTTATTGGGGTTTTTGACTTTAGAACGCAAGGTGTGCAGGTGAATGGTAAAAACTTCAGCCTCATTACTCGCATTGTTGTGGACTAAAACTGATTGCAGTGGCACTCCCAGTGTCATTTAGACATGTTACTTTATGCAGATGTTGCTCCTATCTTGAATGCTTATGCTAACTCAAAGAATCCTTAGACCTGTTGAGGGTATTATGGAGTGAGGAAATTATGGATAAGGCTGTCATCTGTGCTTTGGGAAGTTTACTTCTGTGATAGAGTGATGGACACTTAGATCCCCAAAAATACTTGTTACATGTGGACCTCGATGCCGAAGATGTTTGCCTGATAGATGTATCCACACAACTCCGTAGTTCTGTGAATGCATGAGAAAGGTGTTTTCACAGAAAGAATGATGCTCTAGCATGGGAGGAGGGAATAACAAAGGTGCACCTACTAACATTTACGTGCTTGGGATTCAGTGAGGACATACTCTTGCAGGTATTGTGATGAAAGAGAAGAGAAGGTAGAATTTTAAGTTTCCCAAATTGGAGTGGTTCTTTTGATTTATTTAAACCTCCCTGGACATTTTATTTAGGCTACATAAAAGCAGAATCTGACCCAAGTCAGGTACAATGACTATAAAAACACACAATGGCTTTGATAAAAAAGTCTCTGTTGCAGCAACAATGGATCGGGTGGAAAGTGGAAATTTCCCTGGGAAGGGAAAGCTGTGATGGAATTGGGAAAGTAGAATTGTAACTGTATGATTTTGGGCCTTTGGCCACTGTGTATGGGTGTCTGATGATGCACAGTAGTAGAATAGTAGCAGTCATCTAGCTTGAGTGTTTTAGAGAACCCTTGGTATCTATTCATGCACATAAGTATTGGGTTTATTACTACATGGATCAGGGTGATACCTAAATCTTCCCCAGATTTAAATGCCTGAGGATGAGGTCCATGTCCTGTCAGGGACTGTATAAGCAAGTAGTTGAGAACAGGCCTTGCAGCAGAAGGCTTGTATAATGTAAGGGTTAAAAACTCCTTTCTTCTCTCCAGAGATGGATTTGACTCCTGGGAGTTTATGAGGCTTTATGGGAATTCCACTCATAACTGGGTGGGATGCGCTTACCTCGCTAGGCACAGAATACACCACACCATGCATGAAACTCTCACTTGAGAGCAATCAAGGCAGGGAAAGCTATTCCACAGAGATCTCCTCCTCTAGACAGAACTCGGCTAGATGGAGATGGGTTGTGCCAGACTCCCTGTCTCCTGCACGCTGTTACTCTTCCCTAAAACTGTAGGCTAGCACATCCCTTGCCACTTGCATCACATGCTGTGGTCTCAGACCCAGCCCAGGGTTACATACTTCTGTTAGGTGTGCTCCTGCAGTCTTGGAATGCTGGAGGGCTGCCATGTGCTGTTGTTAAATACAGGCTGCAGTTTGACAGTAATCGCTGTCTTCCTGGAGGTTCAGAAATGATCTGCAGAAGCAAATGAAGTGAGAGCAAGCATTCTGCTTTCAGCGCCTTTCCTATCGGATGCTCCTTTCGACGTGGTTAAGTGTATTAACTCTGTAATAAAGAGCAAGTCATGTACTTGGAAACGTCTTGAGAGAAGAAGCCTTTCTCTCTCCTGGCCTTTAAAGAAACTTAAGGAAGCAGGAGATGCCCTGTGACTGGAGCAGTGCTCTTCACCGCACAAAGCAGCTTCTGCCCCATGGCCTCCACCTCCTGAAACACACAGGGACTTCCCTTGCTCCTCTCAGTTTAAAGAAGATTTTAATCCATAAGGAGGTTTTGTATTTTATACAGAAACTAAGTAAGTGTTCTTAAAAATGAGAATTATGTGTTACATATCACATGAATCTGACCTAGTTCTTCTTGCAGGACTGGCCCTGCTGATAGGTCCAGGTCATGATTAGCCTTTTCCTTCCCAAATCATTACAGCTGTGCCATCTGCATCTTGAAGGTGCTTCAGTTTGGTACCCAGGTTGTGCTTAGGAGATATTCTTTGTTATACAAGATGTGTGTTCCTACCTCTGCATGTGTGAATAACTGTATTCTGTTGCTGAGCAATGGGAGAGTGGTACCAAATGAAAACTGTTGTCTGGGGAAGGACTTCTTGTGCAAGTACTCAGCAGCCTTAAGCTGCAAGAGGGGAGATTTAGATAAGACATAAGGAAGCTCTTCCCTGTGAGGGTGCCCAGAGGAGCTGTGGCTGCCCCATCCCTGGCAGTGTCCAAGGCCAGGGTGGACAAGGCTTGGAGCAACCTGCTCCAGTGGAAGGTGTCCCTGCCCATGGCAGGGGTTGGAACTGACTTAGCTTTGAGGTCTCTTGTAACCCAACACAAGCTATGATTCTGTAATTTCCTCTTTCTCCCCTCGCAAGATGCAGCAGTGTTATGAGGGACTCAAATGCAATTGGGAAGATCATACATCCATATCTTCTGCCTTTGCATAGGCAGTATGCTGATAAGGCTTCCATGTAAAGTAGAGTGAGATAGATAAGCTTGTCTTGAGCTGAAATATAGATGTTTTGTATCGGGTTCCATCTCTAAGCTGCTTTCTAGCAGTGGAAGAAAGAATCCAAAATAAGCAAAACATGCAACAAAAAGAAGAAAGGAAAAGAACCCGAAGTTTGTAAAGAGCTCTGTCTAGTTTCATTTCAGAAAAATAAATCCTTAAGTAGAAGTTTAAAAGTTGTCATCTTGATGTCTTTCACACTTGAAATAAATCCTTTTTTAGAATTACAATAAGTTCATGTTTTTTTTGATGAGCGCCGTTCAGAGGCTTGCTTTAGTTTCACTGGTTTTATTTGGTTCTAAGTGAAAGTGTGAGTTTGAGAAGTGCTGTGGATACCTGCATAGTTGTGTTAACTTGGTTAGGGACATTGCCACTCTTTGGCAATCCCTTAACCAGGAAAGGAGATCTGTAATGGAATAATCCTTCACTTGAAAGAGCAAACCCTTCTGTTTCTCATCATCTTCTTTTCTCGGTTGTCTATGGGATAACTGCGAGTAAAAATGGATGCTCCTGATGCTTTTAAGATTATACAAACACCACTGCTTTAGGAATCTGTATGTAACCAGGGCCTTTGAGATCTTTAGGAAGCTTACCGGAAAACCCAAGTGTGAAGTTGGTCATCCAGAAGAAGAGTAAATAGGAAAGTTAGACATGTGCATTGGATTGAAAATTAATCATTGCTGCAGGCTAGGCTGATCGGAGCCATTTCAACCTGTATTGGTTCATTCTTTAACTGGAAGCTAAGTGTGACAAGTTGTACGAAAGAGCTGTCAGGCATTCATGTTTATTTAAGTGAAATGAAAAAGAAACCCAAACCCTATTGCATGAAGTGCATTGTTATCCCATCTGTATGTCTGATTCGTCACCTTCAGCAGAGTTAAACTCGTGATACTTCACCCCTGTTGGAAAAGGGGGGTAAATATTGGAATTGTTTATGATGGCATGGACTGCAAATGAATTACTCTAACATTGCCATTGTACAAGAATTAGCGGGTTTATTCCAGAACAGCGTGTTTGCACGTGTGTCTTGTGGGATGGCTTATCCTATGAGAGCTGTAGTGTTCCAGATGCCTGGTCAGCAAGGCCAATCACGTTGACTTATTATAGACTGACATTGATTTCATGGAATCTTAGAATGGTTTGAGTTGGAAAGGACGTTAAGATCATCCAGTTCCAACTCCCCTGCCGTGGGCAGGGGCACCTCACACTAGACCATGTCAACCGTCCAACCTGGCCTTGAACACTGCCAGGGATGGAGCATTTATCACTTCTTTGGGTGACCTGTTCCAGTGCCTCACCACCCTCACAGTGAAGTGCATCTTTAGTCTGCTACTAACTGTACGATTACTGTACCGAGGATGGCTCATGGTCTGCAGAGAAATGTGTGCAGCTAAGAGTAACGAAAGATGAAGGGTGTTTTTAGGCTAGCTAAAACTGGCTTAGAATAATCTGCAAAACCAGAGGCTGAACACAAATGCTGTTCTTGATAAGATGTAGTCTTATCTCTCCACACCCTTCCTTCTCTGTAATTTCCTTCTATTCTTCCCACTTTTCAACCTCTTGCTGCAGATTTGGACAGGTTTGTCAGCAAGATAATTGCCAAATAGTTGACTGGGGTTAAAGCAGTAGTCCAGGCTGTGTGTTTTAGTACCCGGATCTGCTGCCATTCTCCTGAGTGATGTTGGACAAGCTGGCTAATGTTTGTTTCAATTCCTCTTGTTTGAGTCATGGGTCACCAGGTTGTTGTGAGGATGTATTCATGTGTCTTGGATTGTTTCTGATGGAAGAGATGCGAGGTGTAACAGCTCTCTCATGCAGTCATATGAAAATAACACATTTCTGTGCCCATGAAAGTTAGAATGGGAGATTAAACTGCAAGGAGCAAATGTAGTAGGTTTGTTTGCACTTCAGTCAAATAGCACATGCCCCTTCTCTAAGTCTCTAGGCTTTGCTCTGGAGAAGCTAGTAGACTACCAGGGTAGTCACATACCTAAGTGAGAGGTTGCTTGTGGTTTTCTCTTTCTGTGCTTTGAGGCTTGTTTTGTGTTGCTTTAACCCCCTAATAAATGTGAGGATATACCGGCTTTGGAAAATCCACTGAGTCAAATCCTTGATAGTTCTGTTTCTAGTATTAACAATAATCCCTGTAGTCACTTGGGCTGCTTTTAATGATCTCCATAGCAACTATATGCAGTAAAAAGTGAAAATAACTGAGTCATGTAGTTCTCTGGCAGATGATACGCCTGAGCAATGTACTAATACCTGTTTGAAACGTCACACGGGGCTAAATGATGCGTATTCTGCTGGCAGTGCTTTCCAAGCCTCTCCTAAGCAGCAAGGAAATGGGAGGTAGTTTTTGTTTGCGGTCCTATTTGTTACAAGGAATGGCCTTTTAAATGCCAGCTTTGTGTCCCTTCACTTCTTGCTCCAAAATATTCAAATGGAACCAGGAAGGCTTGGTAGCAAGCAGTTTGCTTTTTACTTCATTCTTCTGTGCACGTGAGAAGTGACGTTTTTAAGCTGTAAATGCTTTGGTTTGGTTTAGCTTGGACCTGCTCATAACTAAGCTTTGAGAGAGAAGTGGATCTCGCAGATGAGCATCATGGCTTCCTAAATGTCCTTATTTCTGTATCTCTACTTCTGTCAACTTTGTATCTTGGCTTAATGGTTGCATGTGTGATAAATATCAGCAGTAGTAGTTGGAACCAGTATCTAGAGTATGAGTTCTCTTCCTCTCAGCAAGTGTTATCGTTGTGTCTGACTGCAGTTACTCATTCCACCTGAAAGGGTGAAATACAGAATTGCTTTGGAGCTGGAAGTGAGCAATGTGTTAGGGATAGCATCGGAGGAGCCTTCTCTGAAATGACTTGGATGCTTCTTGCCTTTCACATGCATATTTGGGGGGTTATTTTTTCAGAGGTGCATTTCCTGCTGACTGCAGCCAGCCTTTCTTCTTTCAGGATCACACCTCTTTTAAATGCCTCTATTCCTTCTCTCTCTTTTTTTTAAGCTAGCTTTCAAAGCTGGCCCGAGGGCACCAAAACTTAACTTGAAGATTATGTTATGGACCCCTGTGGTGGGGGTAATGGTGGGAGAGTTAGCACCTCTGGATGTCTGCCTTGGAGAGTCCCTGTTTGTTCTGAGCTTCTCAAAGAAGGGCTTTGCAATTAAATCTGTGCTTTGCATTCAGTGCCAAAAGAGAGTTTTGAAGGATGTGTTGTATGAGGTGTTCCTCCTGGAGGTGTGCCTGGCAGTCCTGTGCATGGAGGTGTTTACTTTATGGTTTAAAATGTGACTCTTTTCCTTTAAGCTTTTTTGCACTGAACTTTAGGAATATCTTACTTCACACTTAACGCTATGTATTTGTATGTCTGTGGCAGGAATCCCTTGAAGCGCTCCCTGGGAATGGACAGCTACCTCTATTTCTGGAGGGGAGTTGTGGCACTTGAAGAAGCCTTCAAGGCCAGTCAACAAGGGTGCTGATAACTCCGGGAAGAGCACAGGGAAGGGGTGACCTTCCAGGCCAGCAGCCATGCCTTTCGGGCTGAAGCTGCGACGGACCAGGCGCTACAACGTCCTGAGCAAGAACTGCTTTGTGACAAGGATCCGTCTGTTGGATAGCAATGTGATCGAGTGCACCCTCTCCGTGGAGAGCACGGGACAGGAGTGCTTGGAAGCTGTCGCTCAGAGGCTGGAGTTACGTGAGGTAAGAGAATCTCTGGAAAGACCATTTGTCTTTGTATAATCTGACACGTTTTGATCTCGGACAGGCTCTTTGTTTGAATCCTGGTATTCATGGAGCTGGAGCTTGGGCAAGCATGCTCTGCCTTCTCTTTGTACTGTGAAGATGGGCTTTCTTCTCTTAGGAAGTGATGGGTGTTACTTGTTGAACTGGGATGCCAAGGGCCAAGTTACAGTAAATTTTAGCTGGATGTAACCCTGGTTTCACCAGTGCTGCTGGTTGAATTGTGTCAGTAGGAGGGAAATCACTGGCTTTTAAGCATCCACCTTCCTATTCTTGTTTCAGAGAGAAGCAACAGTTGTGGTAACAGCAAGGGCAACTTGTAGTAGTTTGGGGATGGTGGTGTTTTCCTTCATTTTGCTTAACAGAAATATTTCACGTCTGAAACTCTGAAAGTCTTCTTTCACATTTCCAATGCTTCTGAAAAGGATGAATAAAAGCCTTGCTTTATTAAAGACTGAAATCCTTTATTTTCTACTTCTTGCTGTAGAGTTCAGTGTTATTCTGAGTGTTGAAATGTTTTTAGAGCTCTCTCTCCAACATGCATGGCACAAATGAGCTACATTTTCTTGCTTAACCTTCTATGGACTCCTTGCATGCGTCCTGCATACATCTAGGCTTTTACAAATCACAAGTTAAAAGCCACGCTTGGAAGTTGCTGCATTATCATCTGACTGTCCCGGCTGATGCTTTTTGTATGCACAGCTAGGAAATCTAATCATCATAGAATCAAGTAGGTAATCTTGCAGTGTCTTATGTTTGTTGTTCCACAGCAATGGAACAACAAATGTAAGACATAAATGGTAATGCTGGCAACCGGAATGTGGCATTCAAATAACTAATGCAGATGAAAACCAAAGAAAAATCCCTTTTTGTACATCAGTAATGATAAAGAATGAGAAAAGAATCTCACTGTGTATGTGTGTGTGCAGAGTAGTCAGGAGTAGGGCAGAGTATTGAATATTACATAATGATTATTCTTTCTTGGATTTAATGTGAATTTTTGGTAGGATAATCTTCCACCTTCCCTTCTAGAGATGAAGATTTCCTAGAAATTACCTTTTTTCCCTTTGTTTTCATCCTTTTTCTTCTGTTGGTGCTGTTTTAGGGTGTCCTCACGGAGAGGTCAGGTCCTTCCCTTCAGTGCAAAATGGAGTTAAATGAATGAAGTGATTCTGTTTGTATTCCTTGTGGGCTTATAGAATCCTGGAATGGTTTGGGTTTGAAAGGACCTGAAGATCATCCAGTTGCATTCCCCTGCCATGGGCAGGGATACCTCACACTAGATCACGTCGCTCCAGCCTCTGTCCAACCTGGCCTTGAGCACTGCCAGAGATGGAGCATTCACAACTTCCTTGGGCAACCCATTCCACTGCCTCACCACCATCATAGTAAAGAACTGCCTTATATCCTGTCTAAACTTCCCCTGTTTAAGTCTGACCCCTTACCTGTTGGCACAGTAGAAGTCTGGGGTCTAATGACTCTCTCGAGGGCTTCACCTCTGTTTGTGAACAACAGTGGGTCAGTATTCTTTTCTACAGAGCATGTTTTGATTTCAGAATGTGTTTTTTTTCCACTTGGGAACAAAGTCTGAAGTTTCAAAATTTTCCAGAGAAAAGAGATTGGACAATAGAGCAGCAAAGGACTTTTCTGCTCAGCGTTCGATTCCATGGGCTTTTTCTATTGCTTTGGTTTCTCTCATTTTCAAACTGATTTGTGTCATGCAAAAACGAATATGTCAGCATAAAATGTTTGTGTTTCGAGATGAAAAATACTTTAACAACACAGAAGAGAATGCTTTGATGTTGCTGGAACACTTTCCCCTTCTTTCATTACCCTCCCTGCTTTTTCTTTTTTCCAAACAGAGTTTTGGCAACATTGAACCCATTTTGAAAGGTTCAGATTCCAACAGGAGAGCAGTTTTTGACAGAAATTGTTGCCTTTTTTTTAAATCTTTTCTGGTTAATTCTGGTAGCATCCATTGCTGCTTTCAGTGTTTAGAGAAGAGCAATACTGACCTCTTTCATAAATTCATAGAATAGTTAGGGTTGGAAAGGACCTTAAGGTCATCCAGTTCCAACCCCCTGCCATGGGCAGGGACACCTTCCACTAGACTGCGTTGCCCAAGGCTCTGTCCAGCCTGGCTTTGAGCACTGCCAGGGATGGAGCATTCACAACTTCCCTGGGCAACCCATTCCAGTGCCTCACCACCCTTACAATAAATAACTTCTGTCTTATATCTAACCTGAACCCCTGTCTACGTTTAAACCCATTGCCCCTTTTCCTGTTGCTACAGTCCCCGATGGAGAGTCCCTCTCCATCATCCTTGTAGCCCCCTTCAGATGCTGGAAGCTGCTCTGATGTCTCCACGCAGCTTCTCTTCTCCAGGTTGAGCAGCTCCAATATTCTTAGCCTGTCCTCATACAGGAGGTACTTCAGCTCCTGACCATCCTTGTGGCCTCCTCTGGACTTGCTCCAACAGCTCTATGTCCTTCATATGTGTTCTCTTAAAAGAAAAGATCAAGTTTTGTTTGCTGCTTCACCTTCATGTCAGGAATACATCCATCAAGATGATTCCTTGTATCCACATACCCCTATTAAAAAGCCAAACTCATTGAGATTACTGTAGGCATTGTTGTGAAGGACTGTCAATCGTGATACACATGACTGAAAAGCAGTATCTAATGGATTATGCATATTTCTGTTTGATCTCTTGGGGAATGCAGCTCCCTCCCTGACTGTGTCAGGGTTCAGGGGTAGGTCAGTAGAAGTGTAGCTATGTAACTACTGTAAAACCTGGTTTTATCCTTTTCGGCAAAGCCCTTCACAAAGCATCAGGTCTCCTAGTTGAACAATTACTGGTTCCAATGAAATGAGCTCTTAGGCCAGCGTTATGTAAAAAGTAAAGATGAGAAGAAGGGCGGAAGGGAAAGAGAGAAAAGGCAAAGTCAGAAATGTCATTTTATACTGCTTTGTGTATATGTACACATTACAAAAAGGATATTTTTCCTCAATGTAATGGCATTTTTCCCTTCAAGTGAGACTAAGTGAATCTGCTTGAAATAGCAAAGTAATCGGCACAGCTCTGTTGCGAGACTCCACGTCTCTTTCTCCTTTTTGTTCTCCTTAATTCTATTTGCAAAGTGATAAGAAGTTCAAAGGTGGAATGTGCTGACATGTTGTAAGGGGATTGTGATGGCAAGAAGGTCCTTTCCAGCCAAAATTGTTCTTTCAAGCTCTTATTTCCCAGTGGTACCTCCAGCATTGAGGTGCTTCAGGATGGCGGAGGGCTGACCACCTCCAGCAGATGCTGACTGCTTTGGTGGCCATTTGCTGCTCTTCTGGCCTTGCTTTTTGTGTCCTCCTGAAAACCTGTGTTTGGCAGCTAGGTTACCTTGCAGTTTGACTTGATTTGTCTTGTCTTGCAGCAAAGCTTGGGTAGGGTTCAGGCAGTGCTTGGACAAGAGACCTTCTAGGAACACTTGGCTGCTTGAAGTGGTGCGAGAGCCCTGGGATAGCAGGGTTTAATGCTTTTAGCCCAGAGGAGCTGGAACTTTGCCTTTTCATCAAGGATAAATATTTAGTTGGCCGCTTAACCAGATGCTTTAATAAACACTGTGTCTGTCTTGTTGGATCGTTTTGAATGAGATTTGCTGGTTTAGTAAGCAGCTGTCATCTGCTGTTGACAATTCTACTTGTTTTGCCTGACCTAAAGGCAGGGATAGTTATGAATTTGGTACTGTAGCTAAGTCCCAAACAAGTATGTTGCCTTCTGAAGTGGCAGCTGTAATGTCATCCTTTTGAAGACTTCTCAGCACAGGTTTTGTGTATCCAGATTGGATATGAGGAAGAAATTCTTTACTGTAAGGGTGATGAGGCGCTGCAATGGGTTGCTCAGGGAAGTTGTGAATGCTCCATCGCTGACGGTGTTCAAGGCCAGGTTGGACATAGCCTTGGGTGACATGGTTTAGTGGGAGGTGCCCCTGCCCATGGCATGGGGTTTGGAACTAGATGATCTTAAGGTCCTTTCCAACCCTAACTATTCTATGATTCTATGATTTCCTGACTCACCGTATCTTAAGGATCGGCTTTTCACACAGAGTTGTTGCCATGTTCATTTTAATCTAATTACTATCACAGGGAGCTTGTCAGTAAGAACTTTTTATCCAGTGATGGCTACGGAAGGAGATTAGACATGTATCACTGAACTGGTTAGGTTTGGTTTAAGTTTATCCTCTGGGAGATGCTGACTTCTTCATTTATTTGTGCCCTGGATTTATGGATTTATTGAAGACATGTTTAAGTTCTACTGGGAAATACTACATTGATACTCATCAAAAAAGTAACTCTCTCCCTGTACCAAAGTGAGCTCAAAGAGGAAGGGCTAAGCAGTGTTCACAATAGGCTTGTCAGGCCTGACTGAGGAATCAAGTTGAATTAGGTATCATCTTAGTTAAATGCTTCTCTGGCCAAGCTGTTGATGGTGGCTTTTGCAAAGAGTAGTGATTACAATTTATCTGCTTGCTCTTGAAGACTTTTCATGTCAAAGCATGAGCTTCTGGAAAAGCCAGTTGATGACTGATTTAAAGGCCAAACTTTCTGAATGCATTGAAAATAATTTCAAATGAAAGCTTTATAAAACAGAAAATAAAGGTTTTTCTAGTCTTTCCTTCAAGTGTCTTTATTTAAGATGTGATGCTATATATATAAAGGATTTTGACTGACTGTGACAGGACTGTTGTCCACTCTAAGCTATAACCGCAGTAAGTGCCGTATTTGTGTTAGGCTTAATCTAATCTCATGGAAAGTTCTGGAAAGTCTTTATGGAATAAAGAACAGTTGGATTAAATTCCAAGAAACTGTTGAAATAAAAGAGAAATATGCAGGAACAGGAGTGATCCCACTTTCAAATCTTGGTGCCCACAAAGGTTCCTCTCGCAGCTACAGTGTCTTCATTCCCGTGTTTAGTACAGAGTGGTACTGTGTAATGAAGGCACTGCTTGAAATCTCCAGATGCTCTCAGCTGAAGTACTGAAGAGAAAGGTGTTGAAACAAACTTCACAATTGGGCTGCAGTCAGATTTCCAAGCTACTGAGGGATTAGTTCCTTTGCTAAATATGAATGCTTATTTCTCCTTTTCTCCAGATCTGTAGTTGTAGTACTTGCTCTTAATTACAGTATGCATTTGCCTGCAGTAGTAGATCAGTGTATTAAATACACAGGTCGAAGAGCTTCTCGATAGAACCCTTGATGATGTATGAGCTATTCCTTCAGCTGCTTATTACCCATTTGTCGTATTTGAATCTCCAGTTCTGAACACTGTTCCTTGTTAATTGCTTTCCACCAGCAACAGTCCTGTGTGGCTTACACAGGAGGTCACTACAGATTTATACAGGATAGGAAGTGGCTGAGGTTTTTAACCAGATATTTCTGTAAAAGCCTCGAGGAAATAACTTGTGTACCGCACGTTTTAAGTATATTCATCCGAAAATCTTGTGAATACATTAAGAGTAAACATGTTCTGTATTGGGTTCTGTTATTGGTAAATACACGTTGACACATACACGTAGGTTTGCACTCTGCTTCTTACAGTTGGAACATAGTCCTTTGCCTGCAGTGATCCAGAATCTCCTGAAGCCTTTGTGCTCTGATTCAGACTTAGTGTTTGCCATCTGTTTGCAAGGCTTAGTGTAAAAGAAGACACTCAGGCACCCTCTGTAAATCATTTATGTAACCTGTGCCATAACATCAGCTAGAGCTCTTTCATGTGCACTTGAAAAAGATGGGAAGGGGCAGATAGTACTCCGTGAAGTTTACTGCAATAGTAATTTGTCATTACCTTCAAGATTGTCCTAAAAATAAAGGGCAGTAAAAAAGAAATTACCCTGATTTTGCATATGGAAAAATGTACACAATGCCATCTGTTCTTATTTGCATTTATGTCATTGATAGCGTGTGTGTGATCTAGCTGAACAAGGTAAACTGACACTCTTTGCTTTCTTTATCTAGACACACTACTTCGGCCTTTGGTTTCTCAGCAAGAGCCAGCAAGTCCGCTGGGTTGAACTGGAAAAACCTCTAAAGAAGCAGCTGGACAAATTTGCCAATGAGCCTTTGCTTTTCTTTGGGGTGATGTTCTATGTGCCCAGCGTTTCCCGACTGCAGCAGGAGGTAACAAGGTATGTGCTTTTCTTCTGTTCGCACTATTGTGATACAGCTGGGAGGGAACAGGCAGTTGCTCCATTTCTGGCATTCAGTATTTGCTTAGGTATCATCTGGTTCTTTGCTTTCCTGGTGATTGTACAAATGGGGAGAAGTTAGAGAAGTCGCCTCTTGAACTGTATCTGTTTGGGGTGAGGGAAGCAATACTGGTGAATGATCATACATGACCAACTGCAGGAGCATAAAGGGAGTAATGAATACATGTTCAATTTTAAATGGGGCCGTGGTGAATCTTAGTCTATTTTGTTACCTGCTACTGGTTTAAAGGAAGCCATAAGCAAAGGACCTCCATATACAGCTCTTATGCCTCCCTGTGCTTTGCAGAAAGTGAACTTTGGCATCTTTTCTGGGGTTTGCCCATCCCACTCCTGATCTTTTCCCCCTTACACTTCACAAAAGGAGGAAAATTGTTAGAGGGCATTATTCCTTTAATTATGTTCAGGGTGTACCTTTGCAAACAACTCGAGTGGGATTTGCCCTTTTATTCAGAGCCCTGTGCTGCAGTTGTAACAATGCAGCTATTTTGAGGGGCTATTTCTTGTAAACCACATCACTGTGTGGTTTTTGCACATCTGTGCTGTGTTTATATGTAAAAAAAAGGGGGGAAAACAAGCCCACCTCATCCCAAATGGGTGGGCTTGTTTGCTTTTTAACCAAAATTGTTTCATTTATCTGGTCTACAGCAGAGTTGTATCAGCACAACCAAAGGTAAAGCCTGGGATAAGTGGGTGAGGGCTATGGGGTGCCAGAAGCCTCCGCACTGAAAACAATGTTCTGTTGCTGCAAACCTGCACGTGGTCATCCTGGCTTAAAAAGGATGCATAAGTAGTGGAGGAAGAAGTGGCTTTTTATTTATGTTGCATTTTTCATACTGCAGATTGTGTATTTTAAAGGTGTTTTTTTAACACTGGAGGATTGACTTTGGTGGGATGTGACAGATTCGCTTCTTCAAGGGACAGCTGTGGAGCAGTCCCTTGCCTACTGCATGTGCAGAATTCTTGCCAAACAGCAGACTGAAAGCATCATAAAGCTTCAGTTTCTGGGAATAGACTGAACATCAATGCTTGTCTGTATCTGTAAGTTCCTGCTTTATACATGTTGGAAGAGGGAACCCTCTTAGCTTTTCCTTCAGAATCCTTCAACATGCAGTCATAATGCCCGTTGCTCACTTTTGTAAGCCTGGCCTAGCTGTGTGCAAGGTAGCATTGTAGCTACTTGGATGCTATTATCTCTTCAAGCTGCAGCCTGCAGTGCCTATTGCTCATTCACAGCTCACCTGCAGAGGTGTATTTGCTCATTCTTCCCGGGTTGGTAAGAACAAAACATTTCAGTGATAATTGCACTTCACAAACAGCCTCAGTTGGAGTGGCTGCTGAATTGGGTTTCTTTCTGAAAGTGACTGATAACGTAAGCTGCAGTCTTATAAGTGCCCCTTATGTTTAAATGTCCGTATCAAACGCAGTAGCTTCCTAGTGGATCTCAGGTACAGAATAGCCTGTGAAGATTTTTGTTGTTTCCTGAAGTTTGGAACTGCTTTACTGTGATGACGTGATGTAGGTGATGTGATGGCAGGAATCCTTCAACTGTGCAATTCTAGGTGGATGTGGCAAATCTCACGTCTGAAGCAGTATGGTGGGGGACATGGAGGACTCTTCTGAACCAAGTGGTGGAGAAAGACTTGGTCTAAAGTGTGTTTAGATGGGATGGTGCAGAGGTTGGATTTTTCCTTGTTTGCCCTTGGTAAGCAAACAGATTTGAAATTGAGACTGCCTGCTTTTCAGATTAGGTTTGATCATGATACAATTACCTGTGATGGTGAGGTAGGCACTAGGCTCACCCACTCAGGGCCTGTTTGGCTCGTATTTACATACATGACGAATCTGTCTTGAATGCAGAACTTGTGATCAAACACCCTGTCTCCTAGGCAGCTGCAGAACCACCACCACCAAACCAATCCATCACCAAAGGCTGAAGCTGCAAAGCAAGAGACAGGGCTGCTAGCAGTGAATTTATTGCCTTTGTAACCTTCTCTTGGTGAAAACGTTTCCAGCTCTGAGCTTGCCTGGCCATTGTTGGAGCTCGAGGTGAAACCTGTCTCCCAGTCCAGGCTTTTAGTTAATAGTAGACACCAGAATTTCCAGGATTGATTGATATTCCTTGAAGATGATGGAATGTCTTCCGAGAAAACTTCAGCAAATGCATAATCCACAAGTATTCAAAACCCAAAGAACTAGGTTACTGAGATGGCTTACATATTATATTAAATGTTATATATTAAATATTATCTATTATATATTGTGTACTGAATATTATATATTAGATTATAGATTTTTGCTTCATGGCTGTTTTTGAGAGATTTGTCCTGAATTGACTATTCCTCCTTGCTTCCTGCAACTGCACCTCATGTGCTGTCATTGCAAAGAGGGAAAGTGATCCAAGGCTTTTAGGTTTTGTTGATCGAGAGGAGCATTACTCGTGGGGTTGGTCAGTGGCTCTGAGGCAGTGTTCCTCAGTCATTTCTGTTTGAAAGACCATCTGACTCATCTGAACAATCTCTGGACCATTTGTGTTCTGCTGTTGCTTGGGACCGACAGGAGGAATCCTTGTACAAAAAAAAAACATATTCAGGTGAAACAATGATTTATTTAGAAAATGCAAACTTCCTTCCATGTTATCATTGCCATTGGAAGCCTAAAATGCTAATTACACCTGCAGGCTCCTGGATTCAATGCAGACTGGAGGATGGAGGGATAGAGAGTACCCCAGAGGAGAAGGGTTTGGGTGATACTGGTGGATGAAGGATTGGACATGACCCGGCAGTGTGTGCTTGCAGCCCAGAGGAGGCCACTCATATCTTGGGCTATTGAGTGGTTGAATGGGTTACCTGGATTGGCCATGTAACTGGTTATTGAGGACCTGTAGAGCTGCAGACGCCTGTCATAAACGCAAGCACAGCCATGACTTTATGTAGGATGCCTGCAGTTAATCAGTGACAATATGAGAAAGAAGGGCCTGTGAGATCCTTGGGAAAGAAGAAAAGACAAGACTGCCAGAGCAGTTTATTCAGCTAGCAGCTCTTTGATGTCAACCTGTGAGGCCTGCAAGAAAAGATGAGGCTAAGAGCACTCTGGAGGACGCGTTAATCATTTCAGTGGGGCAGATCTGACCCTGTGGCTTGCAGTTCTGTTGTAGAAAACTGACCTTGCTTAAAGAGGCAAACATTAGTGCTGTAGGGTTTTCTTCTCCCTCAGGCAAAGTTAAGCATGGGGACAGTGCAAGAAGTGCCAACAGGACATTGCAGTCTTGTTTGGTTAGTGCTTCTGAGTTGAGGCTGCTCAGAACAGTGGTGGTTCTTGACCTGTGACACAAGCTTCCTTTGGATGTCCTAGGGGAACATATAGAAAGAGCCACTAGTGCTGGAGTACCTGTGTCTGTCTGATAATGGCAATGAAATAAATCATAGGATCACAGAATCAACTAGGTTGGAAAAGACCTTAAGATCATCCAGTTCTACCTCCCTACCATGTGGCAGGGATGCCTCACATTAGACCATCTTGCTCAAAGCTCTGTCCAACCTGGCCTTGAACATTGCCAGGGATGGAGCTATTTCTTCCTTTCAGTATGATCACATAGTACACTTGGCATTGAGCCTTTTCCTAGGCAAGCTATTCCCTACTTCCTATCCCTCTTCTTCCCCTACTCTTTCTACTTTCTTTTGTCTTGGGTTGAGGCTTCCATCTGTATGTATCCCCTGATCTTAATCCTGTCTCTTCCAAGATCTCAGTGACTCTAGCATCAACCCCAGCTCTCATCCTGGCATTTCACCTGCACCTAGTCCCACAGACATCTTCCAGGGACAATTACAAATTAAAGCCCCATGATAATTTCTTAAGGTGTCAGTAGGAGTTTCACCATGTTGTCATTGCTGTAATTTGGAGGTTTCTAGAAGAATTTGTGATAAAGCACATGAAAAAACCAAACAAAACTACCCCTCTCCATGCTCGATGACAGCTACAGCAGGAACCATTTGGGTGGGAGTATGGGGAGCTTGGCACATTAACAAAAGGCACTTTTCATGGGAGCCTGCTGAGAGACAACCTCTTTCTACTCACCCATCTGCTCTTGGAGTGAGCAGCCATCACAGGTTGAGGTGTTGCCTATGCTTCTGGCACAGTTAAAGCACCTGGGATCTGCACACTATCTGATATAAAGAAGTCTTTGTGATACCCCATAGAGTAGATATTTGCGTAGATTAGAAATATCAATCTACCTTTTATTTTCTGCTAACCGCTCAGAGGGGAAGCATCCTTTCAACCATTTGCTGCTTAAAAAATCACTTTGTACAGTGTCTAAAGTAAACAAGCTTGCTTTCACTGAGCTCTTGTTCCAAACCCAGAGAGCCCACACACTCTTGTGGCTTTCTGACAATGTGGGTGCAGTGCTGCTTTCTGCAAAAGTATCGGGCAATCCATGGTCTTCCATCTCGCCCTTCCAGTTCTAAGGTACCCTCAGCAGTATCTTTCATCTTCCTTCATGTTACTGCTGTGCCTTCTATGAAAGAATGAGAGTGTGCTTGGGTCTGGCTTTCCTTTTTCCTTTCTTGGAAGAGGCTTTCAGTATCTTACTATGTGTCCTGAACCTGGTCATACCCAGTGGTGGTTGTACTGTCCAGATTGAGGCATAATCTTGTGAAATGAGGAGTTCCTGGTGTGGGTGCCACCAATGCGTCCCCATTGTGCTGTGCACGGCTATGTAGGGAGCATCTGCACTGGGCTGCATTGGGGTTTTGCCCCAGGTTCAGCTGTCAGCTCTGCATTTTCCCCAAAGAACATACTGTGCAGCTTTCCTGGGAAAGAAAACACAAGAAGTGCTTGTTATGAAAGCACTGCGCCTGCAAAGTGTGGGAATGAATGTGTTTGCAGGTGGAAAATCAGAGCCTGTGGCTGTCAGGCCTCTTTTCTGGAGGGCCCTGTGAAAAATGAGCCTCAGATTTTCCCTCCTTGAAGAGAACATTTCTGTCCTCTCAGGTTTTGCTGCCTTACCCTTTTCTTCACCATTTCTTGCAGCTGTTTTTTCTGTTTGTCTTTTAGGGAAATACTTCCTCACAATTCCCTGCCTTTCCCTCTTTTTTTTTCTTTAGATGAAGAAACATACTTTTAGGAGTATGGATTATTAAATCACATGGGGGTAAAGTAGAGGGGGAGAGAAGTAGTGTTTGACTGCTTCATGTTTACAAGGAAAAAGGTTCAGGCAAATCTCCTTATTTTGGTTTTGTTTGTTATAAACTGGACTTTTTTTTTCCTTCCTCTCAAGAAAGTCCTTCTTAAATGTCTCACCTACTTGAGCTTATCTTGGCTTGTAGTCTGCTTGCCTGGTTTTGAACAGGCTAAAGTTTCACATCCTCCTGTGTTGCTAGCTTTTAATGCAAGTGCAGCCAGCTGGAATTTTGTGCCTGTCTTCACATGGTGCTTTTAATTGCTGTGTTGAGGCTGGATATTCCATATCCTGCTCTTCCAGCCGGGTTCTATGGGAAGCTCAATGGTGTGGAACTCCTTTGGGTGGTAAGGGTTAAGGTAAATGAGGCTGCTTTACTCTTCAAGCTTGGTCAGACCTGCAACTTGTGACTGCCTGAGAAGTTCTGTGTGTGCCTTTGATTTGAGCACTGTGGTGACTTCATTGTCCAAAATGGTTATTCCGCATACCACAGTGTGTCAGGAAAAAACAGCACTACATGTGCCATCTGATTTGTTCAGACCTTGTCTGTGCTGGCCTGAAGTGATGCACTGTGGTAGGTTGTGTGGCTGTGCTTGCTAATATACCTCTGGTAGACCCAGAGGTTGTTTTTAATGTCAGTGGTTCTTAAGAATTCAGCAACACTTATGTTATTTTCCCCCATGAATATACAGAGAATTATCATACAGAATGGGAGGAATAGAGAGATGTCTAGTTAAGTTGGATGGGTTGGCAAACGAGCAAGAACAGAGTGATACAAGGCAAGTAGGGAAACTGAGTATTTAATGAGACAAGAGGCCAGACTTTGGTCTCTCACATCTAGCTATTTAAGTCAGGATTTAACCATTCAGTATCACTGGCTAACTAAGCAGAAAGAAGTTTGGTTTTCCAGGAGCAGAAGCCTTCCTGCCCTGTCCAAATACGTCTTCTCCCAAAACCCTTCATCATTTTATGTTTATGGTGTACTTCCAGACATGTTTCCAGAGCATGCCTGCTCTCTTGGATAGATGATATCCAGGAGCAGGCTATGTAGCTTCCAGAGAAATGGACACAACCGGTTTCTCATTGCAGTCTTTTCTGGGAGGAGATGCAGCTGCAGTGCATGTGCTGATGAGCTGTGCTGTGGTTACAGAGCAGCTCTGCTCATGACATGCTGTTCACTCTTGACACTAGAAAGAGCTCTTTCCAGCTGGAAAGATGCTGCACATCTTCATTAAGAAGCAGGAGTGCTCTCTTCAACACAAGTGTGATATTAATTACAGAATCAATCAGGTTGGAAAAGCCCTTTAAGCTCATCCAGTCCAACCACTCCCCAGCACTGCCAAGGCCATCACTGACCCATGGCACTGAGGACCTTGCCTATGTGGTGTGTGAACACTTCCAGGGACGGTGACCCCTGCACTGCCCTGGGCAGCAGTTCCAATGCTGAGCACCCTCTGAGGAAGGAATTGTTCCTCAGCTCCATCTAAACCTGCCCTGGTGCAGCTTGAGGCCATTTCCTCTTGTCCAGTCACTTGTTACTGATTAATGATCAGAAGAGTCCCACGGTTTAAAAAATTCCCAGTTAAAAGGAGTCAGTTCTTTGTTTCTTTTATTGGGCTGCGCCCTTGCATAGCATTAGCCAGGGTAGCTCCATTCTGTGAACAGATTATTTCCAACTTTATATGTATTTTATATGTGTTTCAGTTTATAGAGAAGTCTGTGTCATTGGGCTGTGGCTGTAACTTTAAATGATTTGCATGAATTAAGACAATCACTGCTATATTGCTGTATTTTATATATATTGTGGAGAGGGACTCTTCATTAGGGACAGCAGTGACAGGACAAGGGTTAAAACTTAAACGGGAAGTTTAGATTGGATATAAGGAAGAAGTTCTTTACTGTAAGGGTGGTGAGGCACTGGAGTGGGCTGCCCAAGGAGGTGGTGAATGCTCCATCCCTGGCAGTGTTCAAGGCCAGGTTGGACAGAGCCTTGGGTGACATGGTCTAGAGTGAGGTGGCCCTGCCCATGGCAGGGGGGTTGGAACTGGATGATCTTAGGGTCCTTTCCAACCCAAACTATTCTGTAATTCCATGACTCCCTGGGGTTCATGACTGCTTCCACTTAGCAATGAATCTGAGAGCTTGCCTTGCAGTTTTGGGAGATATGGTGCAGTTCCAGTCATGAGATAGTTGGCACTGGGTCCAGGACCTGGCAATTGCAGTCTAAACCAAAATAGAAAACATAAAAGAAAAGCATAGAAAATATAGAACTGTGTGTGTGTGTGCAGAAAACATGGAAGAGAACAATAAAAAACAGTGTCAAGGTGTAGAACAAGCTTATACAGGACAGTGGAGCATGGTAAGTGGAGCATTTACACTTCTTTGAGCAGCCTGTTCCAGCGCCTCTCCATCCTTACAGTAAAGAACTTCTTCCTTATGTCTAACCTGAACTTCCCTTGTTTAAGTTTAAAACCATTACCCGTTGTCCTGTTGCTACAGTCCCTGAAGTCCTGAGTCACTGGGAATCTTACCTCTCTTCTGTTGGACAAGAATGTGGATAGGTCCTGAAGTAATTTAGTAATGACCTTCCAGCTGAGGGTCTAAACACCGAATGTGTTTCAGCCATCCCAGCTACCTTGTAGTCTAGCACTTCATTGTAACCCAGGCAAGGCAGCAACTCTGGAGCTGGTTGCAAGCTGGATGAGTCTTAAGAGCCCTGGGTGGCCACCCAGGCTTGGACAGTCTGGAGTATTTGCATTTTGGTGCTTCTTTGATGGTATTGTTGTTTTGTTTTAATTTATAGACTTTTTTAATATGAGTGGCTACTGCAGCATTGGAAAAAAAAAAAGCACAAGGCTCTTAGCCTGACTTGTTGTAAACAGCCTGGTCCTTAATTAGCTTTAATGGTGTTTTTAGAGCAACAAATAATGTGCAGTAGTTGCTTGGGTCTCCTTGTGTTCGTATTATTGCAGCGTATGCGTTGTTTTGCTTTTCAGTAGTATCCTGGACTTGGTTCTTTTTGGCTCTGTGTTTCAGTGGCTGTTTAAACTTTGACTTCAAAATAGGAACTCCTTCAAGGCAGACCTGAGATTCGATGTTAATTCCCTGTTTATAAAATATTTGGTGAGGAGGGCAAACCCTTCTCCCAGCTGCCTTTCTTCATGAATGGAGAGCTTGTTCTCTGTGTGTTGGGTATTGAAAGCTGAGCTCTTTGTGCCAGATATTTTAAGGAACTCTTGACGCTTAGATCTAATCTATTACATTATACTGTGCTTTTAGAGGAGAAAGTGAACGTGTTTTCATGTGTGTGGTTGGGCAGTACACATGTAGCAGTCCTGAAAAAGTAGTGTTGCATAACTGTAAATACAGTGCTGGGTACTTCAGCCTGCATTCTTGCTTTAGAGTGTTTTGAATGCAGTGGTTAGAAGTGTTGAAACAGGAATGTCTTGGCATCAGGCAGGATCACATTTACATCTGATCACGAGGCTGTAGTATTCATTTTATATTCTGGGGCTAACTCAAATGTTCTTACATGTTGCTGTCCTGATGGGCACTTTCTGTATGTTCAATTTTAGAGAAACATACTTTTGGTGGGCTCTATGCATTTTATTGGGTCTCTTTGAATGGCAGCAAAGGTTACATTTGAGTTTCTACTTTTTTTGTATGATAAACACACCATTTATACACAGTGCCAGAGCTTCCTCAATGGTCTTGGGCTAGATCAACTTGAGTCCTTCCATGCTGGTCATGCTGGTGGAGGCACTGAACTTTGGGAAAGACACTTTCTGTCTTCCTGGCCTGTCTATCTGGGCACATATACTGTTGGAGATGCTTGCTGAGCCTGTATTGGGTGGCCTGAGCTTGCATGGAACGCTGAGCAACTCTTGCTGATTGTAGTGAGGGGTGGGGAATGTGGATGGCTTTTACCACAGTTTGAGACCAGAAATGGTTTGGTTTTTGGGGGGAGGGAATAACCTGTGCCTGGGTAGAATAATGTAACAGTTTTATGGTTCATGCTTGTGATTTTTATTGATTTTGGTGGGATTTTCCCTAAATTTTGCAGGCCTTGAAATAAGGTAATGATACGAATTTCAGCCTGGGAGTTTTTTAGATGTTCAAAATAAAGCTCAAACTTGATTGGTAAAACAGCAAGGAAATAGAGGTGTGACTCCAAGTGTTCTGTAGCATTCAAAGCCAGAAGGAAAAGGAACACCCAACTTTACTAAATAAAGAAATACCACTCTTCAGTAATAGCCTGGCTTTGAGGGGGATTGATTCATGGCCTGTGAAACTTCATAATGACAATGCATTAATTGTGCATCTATGTCAAAAGTGCAGAGGGAGCCAGATGGATAGAAAATGTAGATACACAGCAGACAGAGGAGGCATCACAGAATGTCTTAAGTTGAAAGGGGACCCATAAGGATCATGGAGTCCAACTCCCTGTTCCATGAAGGACTACCTAACACTAAACCATATGACTAAGAGCATTGTCCATATGCTCCTTAAACTCTGACAGGGTTGGTTGGTTCCATGACCACTTCCCTGGGAAGCCTGTTCCAGTTAACAACCACTCTTTCAGTGAAGAACCTTTTCCTAAGATCCAGTCTGAATTTAGAATCACAGAACAGTTTGGGTTGGAAGGGGCCTTTTGAAGCTCTAGTCCAACCTCCCTGCAATAAGCAGGGGCACCTTCAACCAAATTAAGTTGCCTCAGAGATGCTTCCTCCTGATCGTGAATGTCTCCTGGGATAGGGCATTCACCACCTCTCTGAGCAACCTGTGCCAGTGTTTCACCACACTCATAGTGAAGAATTTTCCCTTATATCTATTCTGAATCTCCCCTCTTTTAGTTTAAAGCCATTACTCCTTGTGCTATCACAACAGGCCTTGATAAGAAGTCTCTCCTCTTCTTTATAAGCCCTCCTTGAGTACTTCCCGTGATGCAGCTTCATTTCACTTATGTGTCCTCTTCCTGTTCACCTGAAGAAGCAACTGCATATGATTATGACATGGCCACAAACCATCATGTTAAAAATGCGCCTTGAATTGCATGCGACAGGTTAGAACCTGAATTCCAGAAGGAAGAGCTGAGTGTCCATGAGACTGTTTGAAAGTGGTACTTAGAGCACTTTGTAATCATTAAAGAAAAGGAATAAATGAGGCAGTTTGAACTTGCTCTAGATGTCAAACCAACTTCTGATACATGAGAGAGAGTAATCTTCTTTCCTGCAAGGAAGCAAAAGCCTTTTGAGTGGGCCTAAGAGTTTATTCTGCGATACCTGACAGTTGAAATGCTGCTGAGGCTAGAAATCTGGCTTCTGTTTTTACCTGTGAGGAGCTTGCTTTGTGTATGAAGCTGCATGTTTGGATGAATCACACCCACCACTCTTTGTTTCTCAGCCTGTGAGGAAGCTGTTCTCACCGCTCTTGGCAAGAAACACTTGTGTTATGTGGATCACTGGGATAACCTGCAGCATCAGTTCTATTTAAATCCCGTCCTTCTTGGCTCTTGGCTTTCACCTGTTAGGTTTCCAGTGCCACACACACATATGGTTGCATATTCTTACAATCACAGAATCATAGAATGATTGGAGTTTGAAAGGACCTTAAGATCATCCAGTTCCAACCCCCCTGCCATAGGGAGGAGCGCCTCACATTAGACCATGTCACCCAAGGCTCTGACCCACCTGGCCTTGAACACCACCAGGGATGGAGCATTCACAATGTCCTTGGGTAACCCATTCCAGTGCCTCACCACTCTTACAGTAAAGAACTTCTTCCTCATGTTTTTAAATGATTTTTTAATCTTGCTGTAATCAGAAGTAGAGCATCCTCATGAAAACTGCAACTTGCTTTTAGGGATGAAGTAGAAAGTTATATCCTTCTTTCATTGAACTTCAGACTGATGGCAAGTATATGCTCCATCCCTGGCAGTGTTCAATGCCATGTTGGACAGAGCCTTGGTTGACATGGTTTAGTGTGAGGTGTCCTTGCCCATGGCAGGGGGGTTGGAACTGGATGATCTTAAGATCCTTTCTAACCCAAATCATTCTTAGGTTCTGAGTTTATGATTCTGTCGTTTTGTTCCCTGAAGATTGTTAGTATATTGTTGTCTTCTTAAAACAAGCAGACACAACTAAAAGCAAGTAGAGGGATATTTTTGCTTTCCTGTAAGGCAGAATTGCTCCTTTCTTTTAGACTTCATGATGTGCTGCATTGCATGAAGAGAAAAGGTAAGTTGAACTAAATTAACTATCTCTAAGTTTGGGAGTGAAGTAGCTCTTTATTTCTTTGTGTGCATATGCCAAGGGTAAACTTCTTTAAAGCTAAGATACCTTTTCTCTTCTTTTCATCACTGCTAGCATCAGAAGGAGCACTGAGAAGAGATTACAGTAGTTGATGAGTTTTCCCTGTACCTGAAAATGAAATGGCAGCGAAGGCAGGAGGAACGTAATTCCTTGGCTTTCCTATGCAGCAATTAAAAACCTTGTAAGGGCAATATTGTTTTCAAATGGGAATGCTATTGCATACTGGAAAACTGGCAGTGCTTCAGGGCATCTGTTACACCACCTTTTCAGTGTTCCAGTGGTCTCAAACTGCTTGAGAGGGTTTGATTCTGAGCTGCTAAGTAGTGTCAGTCGTGTCTCCCCTTTGAATTGGCCACGGATGAGTATATATCTGAAAGCACTTTGTGTGATAGTGGATGCAGTTCAGTTTTGCCGGTGCGTTGTTGAGGTTGCATCTGTATAAACGTTGTATATACACGTGTCCCTCTGTACAGATAGGCCCGTGGAGCAGAGGACTTGGCTTGTAGCAGCACGGAGGAGGTGCAAGAAGTAATTGGGTAGCCTAAAAATAGCTTATATTTTTATACACTCTTAAACTCCATAGGCTTGTTTATTTTTATGAGTATCAAGCAAGTAACATGCTTGTACTAGAACTGTTTCCTTTTGCTTAACTGAGGAGAAGAAAGACAAAATAAACTCTTGTTGTTCATAAACTAGAAAGAACATTTGCATGAAATGATACAGTTTCGAAGTACAGGGCAAGTGATGCTTGAGTACTTCTGAAAGAGGAGCAGCTTATCGCCCGCTTCACTTGTGATAACCCTACCAAGGCCCTGTCCAACTTTGCAGAGCTTGGTTCCGAGTTGTTTCATTAAGGTCTTATTAAATAAGGCTTTTTGAGAAGAAGGCATTGTGCGTGTTGAAACTGTTCACCACCTTTTTAGGCAAAAGGAAGGAGAAAGTTCTTTCAGCAAATATCCGTTTGTAATTCCTCACTTGTGGCTAACAGGGATTTGAGAGTTAACTCTGGAAATTACTGAATGCATAATGTCTGGTCTCTACCTCTTCTGTGAAACTTCAGTGTAGTACCTATAGGGAGATACTGTCATGGAGGGATTTTGCTTTCTGTAGGGAAAAAGATGTTCAGTTCAAGTCTGTGGCTTACAGGAGAGTGGAAAATGGGAAACACTTGTTATCCCTACCTGTGAATCACGGAAGTGCCCATCAGCCTTTATGCATCTCCTCAACTGAAGATGAAAAGGATGATTCCTCTTGTAAACTACTGCCTTTGTCATTTAGGCTATTACAAAGTGCTTGACTGCCTTATTCTCCCCTTAAGGTATAGTAACGATGCGTATCATTGCAGAATGAGGTTGCCCATTCATTAAGCACACAGTGAATATTATGGTGTACCTCACAGATTGCTGTGCTGCTTCTGACTTGTCTCCTGGTGTAGTTTAAGGCACTGCTTTTTGCAGATGAAGGTGCTACCTAGATTGGGGCTAGTATTCTGTCCGTCTTCCCATGTGATGCAGTAGCAGTGTCTAGCCGTTCCTCCTTAGGGAAATGCAGGCTGTTATGGGATAGACCTCTTAAAAGTCTGCTTAACACAGATCAATCCCACCTCAGACATTTATTTTCTCCTGATGAAGCCTCAAGAATGACAGTTGCTCTAGGCTTCCTGTGTGATCAGTGAGAAGAAATGGGCATTTCCACAGCATGATTCAGGATTCCTCTGCTGTGCATCACTTTCTGCAGGTGATTCATTCTCTCTTTTTCTCTACTGCATGTTTTGAAAAGGAAGCTGCATCTTGCTGGTCTTCTCTTTAGAAGCCCCAGCCTGAAAGCATCAGGAAGAGGGTCAACCCAGGAGCAGCAACCTGTGAGCAAAGAGGCATATGACTGGGGTTTCTAACTGCTTTTCAAATGCTGAGGTTCAATAGCAGTGGAAATCTTGGTTACAGCAGCAGTGCCAATCTTCAGCTAAATTTACTGAATTGTGATCGTTGCACTGCAGGCTGGAGCAAACTTTTCCCCTTCTCTTATAGCAGAGAAACCATAAAAACTAGTTCTAAACATGCCCTTTTTGAGGGAGCTGAGTAACTTTGATAGTTCTTTGCCCTGCTGGCAGGTTATAAAGCAATTTAAAGGAGCTGCAATTGGATGGCAGTACAATCTGAAGTCTCTGAATGTGTTTAAAAGAAGCATTTGTGTGGAGGCCCTTATGCAGCTGAAAATCTCAAGAATTTGGCAGAAATCTCAGTGTTGGAAGATGGCAGATTCCTGTGCAGTGAGATATTTGCTGGTTCACTGCTTTATCTTTGGCAGCTGCTTTTCCACTTGATATCTTCAGCAGGTTTTGAAGCCTTTTACAAAGAATAATTATTCATTTCATGAAATGGATCTACTTTACTGTCGTGGTTTGAGGCGTAAATCAATCTGCCTGCCCACTCACTCCTCCCAACCTTCTTTTCCCCCCCCACTTTACG
>JASSUY010012759.1:0-21516 GCA_032466535.1 Forpus xanthops | reverse complement strand
GAAGGCTGCTCTGAGGACTCCATGCAGCCTTCTCCAGGCTGAACAGCTCCAGTTTTCTCAGCCTGTCTTCATACAGGAGGTGCTCCAGTCCCTCATCATCGTGGTGGCCTCCTCTGGACTTGTTCCAGCAGTTCCATGTCCTTTTTTTGTTGAGGACACCAGAACTGCACACAATACTCCAAGTGGGGTCTCACCAGAGCAGAGTAGAGGGCTAGGATTTCCACCTTTGACCTGCTGGTCATGCTCCAGGATATGGTTGGCTTTCTGGGCTGCATATTTAAGTGTAGTAATTTCTTGTCTCTCTCATTGTGGTCATTTTTGATATTGCTGCCTTTTGAAACTCATGCACAGCCTATGTTATTTTTACTGTTATCTCACAGAAGAGTGAAAATTGGTTTCTGACATCTCACCATTCTTGTACCACTTAGTTAAGGTGATGATGAGGGTGGTGAGGCACAGGTTGCCCAAAGAAGTGATAAATGCCCCATCCCTGGCAGTGTTCGAGGCCAGGTTGACAGAGCCTTGGGAACCTGGTCTAATGTGAAGTTTCCTGCCCATGTCAGGTTGGTTGGAACTGTGTGATCTCAACTTCCTTTCCAACCCAACCATTCTATAATTCTATGATACTATGGTATTTAAAACTTTTGCATTAAATGTCGAAATAATTTCTAAGAAACTATTGGAGGCCCAACGCTTGAAGGATACAGCAGGTCCAAATCAAATGTTATGTGTTCCTTAGGTTTGGGGGCTGAAGAGAAAAAATGAAGGCTTGTTGTGCAAATTACGTCTTTTGTGCCATTTAGCAATTTGTTTGTAATATGCTAATTTTAGTACAAATTGCTGCATTGTGTTCCAGAAGCTTACATGCAGTTCTTTGCCATTCTCTCCTTTAAGGACTAGTGTAATTGATGGCAGCCGATCAATTGTGTGCTTTCAGAGATGTGAAGGTGTTTTTTTGTCATGCTTCATATTTGCATTCTCTTTATGTGCTTCAACCACAATGACCTGTATTCAAATTCATTTATTTTAATAGTGAAAAATGCTTTTTGTTGCCTTTCTGAGCCTGCAGCCTTACCAGTCTGCCTCCCTTGTGGAGGTGGATGACTAACTGCTCTGCATCCTGCTGTATGATATTAAACCAATTGAAATGGAAAAAACAGTTGAAAAGAATTATTTTACTATCATAGAATCAACTAGGCTGGAAAAGACCTTTAAGATCATGAAGTCCATTACCCCAGCACTGCCAAGACCGCCATTAAACCATGTCACTGAGGTTCTCATCTACGTGTTTTTTGGACATTATGTTAAGCCACTAAACAACTCTTCCATCCCTCACTGATCCAATCTATTGTGTGTTGTAATTCCTTTCTTCAGGGTTTCAGAGGAGTTCTGAATTGAATTCTGAGTGCTAGAGGTCTAGTAGAGAAGTTTTGGGGGTTTAAATAATCTTTTCCAGCTTCAAAAGCTTGTATGCTGAATTGCTCAAACTTTTGTACAACTAAGGATAAATAATAATCATAGAATTATAGAATGATTTGGGTGAGAGAAGATCTTAAGATCATTGCGTTCCAACCCCCCTGCCATGGTCAGGGAAGCTTCACAGTATATATACTACTACCAAAAATAATAGATAAAACCATCATCCTCTCACCCAAGCAAACAAAATAGGGTCAAATGTAAGTGCTGTTCTTTAATACTAGCTGCTTAAAGTTACAGTTTACTCCTTATGTTAGCAGGATTGATGTTTCAGGGCAGTTTAGCCCACAGTGTTGAGTTTTGGGGGTCTGTTTCGATGTGACAAGTGCCTTACCCTTCTTGCAGTCCCTGCCATTCCTGTAAGAAGGGTTTGTCTTGTAGAATATGAGGAATGGATATAACTAATCCTCATAGATTCCCTTTGTTGAAAACAGAAAGACTAGTATTAACTTAAGTATTTTAAATTTAAAGGAGCCCTGCATGGTACATGCGGGCTTATTCTGAGTAGGGGTGCATTTGTAATTATCAACCAAGTGCTGTGTTTCAGTTTGGATCGGACTCAAGTGATGTTTCCAGGTGTTTGAAATAATTGCCTTCAGCTATCATTGTCCATAAGTAATATGCATCTTCTACAATGTGACTACTTTAGAGGTAGTATATCCTTATGGTGGCATTTACAGCAGCAAGCATCTGGAATATAGATTCAGGCTTCTCAAGGAATTGGTGAAATAGTTTCTTTCCTGGCTTCTGGTACTGTCTCAGTACATTCTGCTGCCTCCATTTAAGAAGAGATTGATTTATTTTTCTTATCATACAGTCATAGGATGGTTTGGGTTGGAAAGCACCTTAAGATCATCCAGTTCCACCCCCACCATGGGCAGGGATGCCTCACAACAGACCATATTACCCGAGGCTCGGTCCAACCTGGCTTTGAACACTGACAGGGTAGGGGCAGCTACAGCTTCTCCAGGCATCTTGTGCCAGCACCTCAGCGCCCTCACAGGAAAGAACTTCTTCCTTATAACTAACCTGAACTTCCCCTGTTTCAGTTTGAACCCATCACCCCTTGTCCTGTGGCTGCAGTCCCTGATGAAGAGTCCCTCCCTAGCATTCTTGTGTCCCCATTCAGACACTGAAGCTGCTCTGAGGTCTCCACGCAGCTTCTCTTCTCCAGGCTGAAGAGCCCCAGCTCTCTCAGCCTGTCTTCATACGGGAGGTGCTCCAGCCCCTGATCATCTTCGTGGCCTCCTCTGGACTTTCTCCAACAGCTCCATTGCCACAATTAAATCCATTGCTTTTTGTTTTCACTAGAGCTCTGGTAAACTAATATTTGTAACTGTGCTTTTCTTATGGGACCCTTATTTAGGAAAAAATACCAACTGATGATGAGAAACTGCCCATATTTCTGTCCACTTCTGCTGCTCTTTACTAATCCTTTCTCTTTGTACTTAAAAGCTAAGAGATGAGATGAGGTTACCTGTGTTGTGAGATAACTCCTTAATCCACAGACTGCATCCAAAAATTCTCTGAGCAGTGACACAAAAGTACTGGGTTTTGTTTTCAAACTTGGCTCAAAAAAGACAGCTGATTAAGATGCACAGGTTTCTGTTTTGCACGATGATCAGTACTTTAGAATTTAACAACTTGTAAAAAATACTTAAAGCCTAAATAAAGTCATTAATACTGAATTTTAACTGTTACATATGTACTGTCACCTCTTCCTCCCAGGCATCCAGCTGTATTTCGCCTCTTTTGCCAGAGGCTTTGGAAAGCAGCCCAAGGCTTGGGCTCGGTACTGTGCATGTGAGTTAAATCAACCCAATTCTGCTTTCAGGAGCACTGTCCTTTCAATAAAGTGGCAGATGAAGGAAGAAGCATCAGGATTAATTAGGTCTGATCAGACCAACTGCGTGGCTGTGGCTGAATTAAAGTCACATCATGACGCAGATGAGTTCTGAAATGTGACTTAAGAGAAGACGATGTCACAACCTCACTTGAAGACTGAAAGGGGTTTGAGTGTGTAACTTTAATGAATTGACTTCAGAAAGCCACATTCTAGATTACCTTTTTTAATTTACCTGATTCTTTGAAAGAGCCTCCTCAAATTAGGGGACAAGAGGGGTGGAAAGGTAAAGGGAACATTCAACTAATTTCTGATGGCTGTAAAGTAGAGTGCTGTAAAGTTCAGAGCAGTGCTCAGCTGTGGGATGCTTCTTAAGATGAACACTTCAAGCTTGCTTTTTGTGCTGCAGACAAAAGAAGTTGAAAGAGGGATTCCTTCCTTCAAAGTATAATACAGAGGAAGTAAAGCCCTAAGCCAGATGGATGATCTCTGCTGTCGTGCTTGCTTATTTAATGATTCTATGTGATTTTGAGTCAGTGGCAAATATTGTTGCATTATTTCCCTTTCAGGCTGTAAATGTATATACTTAAGTCTCAAGATTAATTTCATGGCGCTGTTTTGATGCATTTTCCCACAATTAATAATTTTTTAATTCTTCTTTTTCTTTTAGTCTCTTTGCCACTTTCTAATTTGTCCAATCAACAATTCTCATTTATCCATCATGTTATGGATATGCTTAAAACTTGATGGGCACTGTGGCAATGGGCCACATGCACAGTTATAATACTTGTTTAGTTTCTAAGTGCCAATAAAATCCTTACATATGGTTTAACAAAGTGATTACTCTGCAATTGGTGCTTCATATTCAGCAGTTGTACAACCAGCAGTTGGATATCTGCCACTCCGAGTAGTAACAGAGCAGCAGCATTTGTACAACTGCGTTTTGCTTGTGTACAAACTAAGGCAGACAGCTTTATGAGCTGCGTGATAAAAATGTGCAGAAGATACATTTGCAGCTGGGAATAGGAAGATTAGTGTAAAATAAATGAGGGTTGTGTCAGGGGCAATAGATAATGGTCTGTGGTGAAACACACAAAGATACAGAAGTACTGTTTGCCTGCTTTGGCTCCTTCCCGGAAGGTCCTGCTTTGGCTGCTCCCCAGAGTCTTGCTTTGGTTCCTACCTGGAAAATCCTGCTTTGGAAGTCCCTGGAAAAGTCCTGACCCTTGGAGACCTATCTAGGTATTGCTGCATCAGAATGGGTGCGTGTTTTTGTTAGTATAGAAGCCTGAGCCTCATGCAATGCAGGGAGGCAGAATCTCATACCACCCAAGTCAATGTTGCCTCCGTGGGGATGCCTGCTAAGGTTGAGCCTGCCGTCTCACATTGCAGTGATGATCCTCAGAGCTGGTTTCTTGATCGTTATCACAGGGTCCTTGGGGTTGGTAAGATATCCAAACATCAGAAGTATCCCTTACTGTATCTGTTAATATCCCTATATTTTCCTATATTAATAAACTAGTTGTGAGTTCCGTATTTGGGTCTCGTTTCTTTCACCTGAAATCCTCGAACTCTGGAACAAGGGTGAAGCAACACTGCTGACTTTTAAATGCCTTTAAATAAGCCTTTACTCAGAGATAAAAGCAGCTGTTGTCATAATTGAAAGACAAACATGTCTTTAGTCTGGGGATTGTTGTGTCTTTCTTGTGCATGAAACTACATAAATAATGTAATTCCATATTTGCTGATGCCTTTCACAGATCACTTAGGAAGATGTGTTTTAAACAAAAAGTTTTAATAATCGCTGCAAAACTGTTCAAAGGAACTGTGGGAGTTGTCTCCAGTCCCAGCAGCTCAGTAGTGTGCGGTTGGTTCATCTTGCAGCTCATGCAGTGTAAGAAGGACATGGAGCCATTTGAATGGGTCGGATGAAGGCCACAGAGGTGCTTCTGTGAGGGCTGAAGCAGCTCTGCTCTAGAGCCAGGCTGAGAGAGCTGGGCTGGGGCAGCCTGGACAAGAGAGGGCTCCTGAAGGGGAGACCTTAGAGCAGCTCCAGTGCCTGAAGGGGTACAGGAAAGATGGAGAGGGGCTTTGGATGAAGGCATGTAGGGGCAGGCCAAGGGGAATGGCTGTAACCTGCCAGAGGGGAGATTGAGATGAGCTCTTAGGCAGAAGTTCTTCCTTGTGAGGTGCTGAGGCACTGGCACAGGGTGCCCAGAGAAGCTGTGGCTGCTCCATCCCTGGCAGTGTTCAATGCCAGGTTGGACCCAAGGGCTTGGAACAAGCTGCTGTAGTGGAAGGTGTCCCTGCCTGTGGCAGCAGGTTGGCACTGCATGAGTTTGAAGGTCCCTTCCAACACAAGCACACTGGACTGTTTCTCTATCTTAAAAGCCTGAAGAGGTTCATAGGAAAGTTAATGGATTGTGAAAGGTTAAGGAAATATGAAGAATTCTTTTACTTCAGAATATGGACCAAAATTTGACTTTTTTGGTACATATTCTGAATGTGCCAAATGTTAGAAGGGAGCTCACTTGCAAGTGGCTGTCAGGGGAAAGCTGCCTGTCTTTGCTCTGAGTTTTCTATTTGTGGGCTCTTTACACCAGCCTCGTTAATTACAGCCTTTTCTCACTCCCTTAGCAGAGAAGCTGAGCTGCTGCATGACTTAAAGTGCTGTGGTTACGGAAGTACTACAATAAAGGAGGGAAGGTGTCAGGAAGAGGGAAGTTTCTAGACAATGTTACAACTCCAGAAACCACAGTGCAGCCCTGCTTTAGTGTCAGCCTTTTACTGCCAGTAGATCTGAATATCCCATATAGGCATTTTCTAAGTGATTAGTACAGTCAGTGTCTTCAGGATCATCTTCTACAGTAAGGTTCATTGACCACTGCAGAGCATGTACTTTGGAGTTTGGGAGGCAGAAGTAGCCTCCTTGTTATTGCCAGTTGGAGATTCACCCTTTGTGCCCTTTCCCAGCCTTAGGAGGTTCTTCTTCAGTTCTGTGCCTCCCCAGCAACTGGTGACTCAACCTGCAGAGCTTTCCTGAAGGAAATTCCAAGCTTTATTTCAAAGTTGACATTAGTGTTCTGTAGCGTATCTGTTGCCCAGCTGTGTCCTGGGGCTTTTATTTGGGTTTGTGTTATCCCTTGGTTCCTTTGGACTTGTTTGCCAAATACAGTGTCCTTAGAGTGCCACTGGAATGATGTGTGCAGAGTGTGTGTCACTTTAGGGCTCTCCAGCTCACTTTGTGAGCAAAAGGGTATTTACCCTTCCAGCCTAGTCCAGGCAACTTTGCCTTGATTCTTCTCTCTAGCTAGAGGAGCTGGAGAAAGGAGACAAGGAGTGTGAGCTGGTTCAGCTCTACAAGCTTCAGGATGTTAGTTTGAGACTGACTTTTAGATGTGAGAAGGCAAGACTTGGTCTCCTATAAGCAGAAAAACCAAAAAGAATTCAAAAAAGACAAGGTATTGGGGGTGAACCGTGCACCTACTTAACAGTAGATGTTTCTTCTATGTAAAACACAATTCCCTGGTGAGAGGCTTTGGACAAGGGCCTGTAGAGACAAGACAAGGGGAATGGCTTTAACATGCCAGAGGGGAGATTGCGATGAGCTCTTAGGCAGAAGCACTTCCCTGTGAGGGTGCTGAGGCTGTGTGAAGCTGTGGCTGCCCAATCCCTGGCAGTGTTCAAGGCCAGGTTGGACCCAGGGGCTTGGAGCAAGCTGCTCTAGTGGAAGGTGTTCCTTTGGTGGGGGGTTGGAACTGGATGAGCTTTAAGGTCCCTTCCAACACAAACCATTCTATGATTAAATAGATATTTAATCTAAAATACATAAACTGAGAGTTGCTCCAGGTATTATTTTGCTTTGCAAGTAGCAGAATAAATACCACATGAGCATTGCCAGTTTGTATGCTCATCATGCTGGTGACCACATCTGTAATAAGAATCGCCTCTATTGAATTGTGTAGATGCCTCAGAAGGCAGCAGGGAAGTGCACCCTGGTAGTGAAATCGTGCAGCAGATGTTGTTTTCATTCACTTGCACAAGCTGCCATGGCTTTGTGATCTGTGATATCACAGTTGCTTTTCACTTGGAGCTTTGGGGTTTGGTGGCTGTTGAATGTTTCAAGGCCCAAGTTTTATCTTCCTGTGGGGCCCCTCTGAATACAGTCTTCAGCACAATGGCTAATATCAGCATAGTACTCAAATCATAAAACTCCTGAATCCATCCCATTTTATTTTTCTTCCTCTGTTCTAGGCTGCAGAGAAATACCTTTTCCTTTTTTTAAGCACATTCCATTCCAAGCTCTTCAGTTCTTTTTCCTGCCTTTAAACTCTTCCATGCTGTTTTCCACGTGGCTTTTGTATCCACTTCTTTCCTCCCTGCATTTATTGAACTTCATTACCTTTCTCAAATCTATTCTCTGAAAATTTTCCTCCGCCAGTCTTAGGCCATCATTTGTACTGAGAACTTGGTTGCTTTTGTGTGTTTTGACTGTTTCATACCATTATTTGGCAAAACTTCTTCCTGAAACTTGTCACCAACCTTGTGAATTGCCATTGCGTCGGTACTATATTAAGTCATATTTGTAACAAAAATCATAGAATCAATGGAACACATAGGATTGGAAAGGACCTTAAAGTCATCCAGTTCCAACCCCCTGCCATTGTCAGGGACACCTCACACAAGACCATGTCACCCAAGGCTCTGTCTAGCCTGGCCTTGAGCACTCCCGGGGATGGAGCATGTACCACTTCTCTAGGCACCCTGTCCCAGTGCCTCACCACCCTCACAGTAAAGAACTTCTTCCTTATATCCAACCTTATATCCTCTGTTTCAGTTTGAACCCATCACTTCTTGTCCTATTGCTGCAGTCTCTAATGAAGTATTCCTCTCCAGCATCCTTGTAGGCCTCTTCAGACACTGGAAGCTGCTCTAAGGCCTCCACGGAGCTTCTGTTCTCCAGGCTGAACGACCCCAACTTTCTCAGTCTGTTTTAAAGCTTGAACCATGAACGTATAGTATATCTCTTCCTGAATTTGGTTTAGATCGTGAGGTACTTAAGATTTGGACTTGGATCTTACTTCCATGTTGGCGAAGAAGCTTCATTTCCCCTCTAGATAAATAGTTTTTGCCAAGGTTTGTGGTCAAACAGCAAACTGCCAATTCTTTTTTTCGCGTATTTCAAGCAAGATCAAGGAAGTTGTCTTGAAATGGCAGTTGGACAGTGACTAAAGGATAGAGTTAAAGTTGGAAGTTGCAGACCAGGAGTGGCAACCTTTGAGTCTTTGTTTAGTGAATTAATTGGGTACTGCTGAAAGTTCTTGCTGAAGGTTGGCATATTAACTAGACTCTGAAGACTTTAGAGGAAAGAGGTGCTTACATGAAAGAGATAGAGTTGGGCATTTAGGAGTGAAGAAGAGAGTTTTTGAGGTCAAGTGCCATTCTCTTATGTTCCAGGCTTTTTCATTTAAGGTAGTCCTGCCAAAAAGATAGTTACAAGATGGGCTTTTCTGTTAGTACTGCTGCTAAGAGGGGGAACGTCACCTGTCGGTGTTTGAGGCAGTGTTTGGTTGCTGTGTATCTGAATCAGGATGACTAGTGATTGCTGACTAGTTTCATTATCCCCACATGCATTACATTTGTCACACTACATCTCACCTTTAATTTCCTACCACCCAAGTAAGGCAAAATGTGAAAAAATGGCAGGAGATAGTTGAAATGCTCTGGATACCCAGGGCAAATCCACACTGATAGGGAGCAAGAGGAATTGGATTTTGAAGAAAGGCTACTTTAAACTAAAGATGCAGGTACCTGGAAAGAAGCATTGACAGACTTTATTCTCTGCCATCCACCATACAGTGAGCATATTGGGCTCCCTGAATACTCAGCTCTCACATGACAATGCACAGTGTCTGGAAAAGTCCTACTAGAGCCTCTGAGCTGATACCCACAGATTTCTGTGCCTCAAGTTGGTATCCCTGTTTATGGTAAGGACTCCCTAATGCTGGGCTGGGTGTACTCCACGAGCTCAACACTGTCAAGCATCCACAAGCTGTGCTTTCTGCTCTGGGCAGGTCCTTAGGCTTAGAGGAGTTGGTGCAGACGTTGCACAGGAAGGCAGGATGCTGACACCAGCTCGGAAGAAGAAAGGTTGGAGGGAGTTAAGTGTGATGGAAATGAAATCGATGGACACTATAACATCATATTGGTCAGTGTTTAGTGGTTGAAGAGTAAAGTTCTCCATCTCAGTTTTTTCCTTCCAGTCTGACATTATCTACCTGCCTTAAAATAACATTTAAAATAGGTTTTAGTTTGTTTTCCAGTAAAGGTTCTAATAGAAGCAAATCTGCCCCTCAGCAACAAGCTTAGTGCATGTAATATTCTAACTTTACATCATCTCAGCCTAATCTCTTTAGACTTTGATTGCATTTTCCAGCTGTAAGCACCTGCATTTAGTGAGCTTTTGAGATTGATATTTCAAATGATTTGCCTATCTCAACTGTTTTTACTTGAAATTTACTTGCAAAACCCTTCCAGGTGTACTTCAAAGTAATTGTGCTGCTTGCTATCATCTTAAATGCATGTTTACCAGGGAAATTAGGCTTGCTTTTCAATGTGGCTTCCCACACTCTAGGAAATCACCATTAAAATATGACAGGATGACATCTCAGCTAATGGTAATGCTAGTTTATTCCTTGTAGTTTAGTTAATTGTGGATATATTGGATTGGGAATTAAGTGTCCTATAAAGGAGCTGTGTACTATCTTATTTATCCAGGCTGCCTTTTGCAATCTCAAGATATGGCCAAGAGTAGATTCTTGTGCTTTTGTTACATAGAATCATAGAATCAACTGGATTGGAAAAGACCTTTAAGATCATCAAGTCCAATCTTTACTCCATCCTTAAATAGTGTTGTTTTTCATGCAGTGGTCCTTTCAAAATGCAAAGCCCACTTATTAATGGTTCAGAATGCCCTGCACTTGTGACAGTCATAAGTGTGACTGGCATAATAAAACTGGCTTCAAAAGTGAGGGACATGGCTTTTGATTTAGCTGTTGTTATCTTTGTTCTGTCCCTTCACCTCAGAGTATTTTCCTTGCTATTGCTGTCATAATTATCTATTAAACTTCATAGTTGGCCTTCTGCATATTGTAATCTGCCCTATGAACCCTTTTCTGAGGAACAGCATCTTGTGCAGATCTCAGACTTCACTTATGAAAGGCTTCAAAAAGAATCAGACATCCTCCAAAAAAAATCTATTAAGCCAAGTCCTGTGTCTTCAGACATTTTGTCTTAATTTGTGATAGGTGTTAGGAATTCCAGGAGGAGGAAGACTCCATTACACTAAACACAAGAATAGGTAAGAAAACCATTTCTGGAGAGTACCCAGTTCTTGCTCTGATGTATTTGCTACTCTGAAACTTTATTTACGAGAGATGTCATCCTGAACTCATTCATGTCTCTTGTGGCAGGTAAGGATGGACTAGTGACTACAGGAGCACTTCAGTGTTTCAAAGTCCTGACTTAAGTTTTATGTAGGTTTATTCGTGACTCAGTCAGCTTCTTGTAGCCTGGCCTCTTCTTGCAAGGATAAATACACAGAAGACTGCTCAGACACTGCAGTGATGGAGATTAAATATGTAATCAGCATGTTGTAGATTATCTTCATCAGGGACTGTAGCAATAGGGCAAGGGGTGATGGATTCAAAATTAGGGGAAGTTCAGGTTTGATATAAGGAAGAAGCTCTTTACTGTGAGTGTGCTGAGGCACTGGAAAAGGCTCCCCAAAGAAGGGGTGAAGGCTCCATCCCTGGCAGTGTTCAAGGCCAGGTTGGACTTAGCCTTGGGTGACATGGTCTAGAGTGAGCCATCCCTGCCCATGCGTTTTAACTGGGTGATCTTGAGGTCCTTTCCAGCCCTGACTCTTCTGTGATTCTAAGATCAGAAGCTTCTTAGTCCAGCAATAAATGTTTCACCATCTTAGTTTAAATGTGCATCGTGAACACAAGTGTTGGAATTCTGGGGTTACAGGAAATCAGGTTATTATGAAGAAACGTGGGGCTTTAAAATTTGGATTTGTGTAGTATTATCTTTCACTCACTTATATTCGGTGTAATATACCTAAGAAGCGAAGTCAGTGTTAGTACAGTCTCCTCTTATGTTCTTATATTTGAGTGTCTTTACTCCACAGTAGCAAAGCACTTTGCAGAAGAGTTCATGGTAAAGAAAAAGAACTCTTAATCATAACCTGGGGCAAATCAGAAGCAGTTCAATAAATGCTTTTGTAAGAGGTGCATACCAAAGAGATTTGGGCATTAGAAAATACACCCACCCTTGACAGGTTTAACCTGAGCTTTCTTGTGTGTATTTTATTAGTCAGGAGTGGCGAGAGCTTTTCTTCTTAATCACCTTCTGATTGTTTTTGAGGAACAAAAATGTAACAGAAAATACTGTAATCAAAGGATGTATTAGCTCCAGAAATATTAACTGACCTCTATGATGAATGTCAGGGGAATGCATTCTGCAGCTGGAATATAAAATGTGTAAGGCCGGAACGTATCATTTGACAGAGCACATTGAAGCCACTCATAAATGAGCGCTGGGAACAAAACGCAAACTGTTTTGTTAATTATTAATCTATCTGTTCCTAAAATTCCCTCATTACCCCTCCCCAATCTAGTAAATCACTGGAGTGGTTTCCCTCTCTAGAAGGATATAGACATACGTAGAATCACAGACTGGTTTGGATTGAAAGGGACCTTAAGATCTTCCAGTTTCAACCCCCTGCCATGGACAGGGGCACCTTCTACTAGAGCAGCTTGCTCCAAGCCCCTGTGTCCAACCTGGCCTTGAACACCTCCAGGGATGGCGCATTCAGAACTTCCCTGGGCAACTCATTCCAGTGCCTCACCACCCTTACGGTAAAGAACTACTTCCTTATATCCAATCTAAACTTCCCCTGTTTCAGTTTGAACCTGTTACCCCTTGTCCTATCGCTACAGTCCCTAATGAAGAATCCCTCCTCAGCATCCCTGTAGCCCCCTTGAGGTACTGGAAGGCTGCTCTGAGGTCTCCACACAGCTTCTCTTCTCCAGGATGAACAACCCCATTTGTTCTCAGCCTGTCTTCATATGGAAGGTGCTCCAGCCCCTGATTATCCTTGTGGCCTCCTCTGGCCTTGTTTCAGCAGCTCCACGTCCTTACATGGAGGACACCAGAACTGCACACAGTGCTCCAAGTGGGGTCTCATGGAATCGCACCAAGTGCAAAGCAGCTTAGAAGATGTAGAAGCACTGCCCTGCAGGCTCACTTTAAACTCTAAATCCTTCTGGTTGGCCATCAGCTCTGCAGCAATGATGCTGCCTTTAGTTTTCTTGGCCTTGTCCCAGCACTTTGAGTTAGAGGAAGCAGCTCTCTGGTGTGGCTGGGGCTGGAACGCAGTGTGCTCACACTAGTGGTATGCATCTGTGTTGGTGCTAGCACAGAGGAGGAGGCTGTGTTCTGGCTTCCTTTGCTTCCTTTCTTTGCCCATGGTGAATTGTTTTCTTCCTGCATCTTAAGGCATGTTTGAAACTCTTCCAAGGATTCAGGGCATCTACTGGGGGATGTTGCTGCTGCCAAATAAATCTGGTTTCTAAATGTTCTACCTAAACTTCGCTTTTCCTTGTTTCAGTGTGTTAAAGCTGATCAGAATGCTACTCTTTAGTAATACACAATGCTTTCTCAGTCCTTCCCACATGTAAATCTGTTAGATTCCATAGTGCTTTCCTCTAGCTGCTGCCTAGCCAAGAATTGGGTAACTACTCTTGTTTTTCAAGGTCTTTCTTTTCCTTTGTGATGCTCTTGATTTCTATATCTGAATCTTCCATCTCATTTGTCTCTAATAGTTCTTTCCTTAATAGTATGCCAACATCCATACAGAGCATTAATGCAGCATTCCTTTGTAATGTACTCACTTTATCACATTTTTCTATGGTGTTTTATCACAGAATCACAGATTGGATTGGGTTGGAAAGGACCTTCAAGCTCATCCAGTCCCAACCCCTGCCACAAGCAGGGACACCTTCCATAGAGCAGCTTGCTCCAAGCCCCTCTGTCCAACCTGGCCTTCAACACTGCCAGGGATGGGGCAGCCACAGCTTCCCTGAGCACCCTGTGCCAGCGCCTCAGCACCCTCACAGGGAAGAGCTTCTTCCTTATATCCAACCTGAAAATTCACCTTTTATCTACCCTTTAATTGATTTAATACCTTTAAACGATTCCTACTCTCTGTGTGAACTTGCTCTTTAGATTTTTGATTTTAAATACCCAGGGAGATTTCACCGCCCCTCTAATAACCCCTTGGTTTGAAGAGTTACTTATCTGCACCCATTCTCGCAGTTCTTTGGGAAGCTTTCATGTAGCTTTTACAGATCAGTAATTGCTTCTCTATTAGTTTTCTTCAGTATTTCCCATTAGAAATGTGGTGGCTGATACAAGTTGCAGCTGAATTGCTGATGGTGCAACTTCAGTTAATGTCCAGATAAACAAAATCAGGGCTGGCTTAGAGTTTGGAAAAGAGACTTGCAGGAGGTAAGAAACTGTTTTTGTAGCTTAAAAATGAGCATTTGAAACACCCCCCTGGTCCCATTTTTTACGGGTTTGTGTTTGTTTTTGAAGTCAGCATTGGTCCATTGCTCCAGCCTGAAGCAAGAGTCTTACATTTCGCAGAGTAACAGGAAGCTTATATTGATCCTTTGTGCACATTAGCAAGTAGGGAGTTTAGTAATTACATATTGGCAGAATTCCCACTGGGATGACTTGGTTTTCTCCCCTTGAGGTCCTTCTGAAATATGAAATGGAGACAGGAGTTTTCATTTCCTGACACTCTGAAGTGGAGTTATTGCATGCTTTGAAGTAGAAGATATTAAAAATGGCTGGTGGAAGGGAAAGTCTAATTGCTCTGCTGCCCTCCTGGTAATAAGCCCTAAGCAAAAACAGCACAAGATTGAACTCAGTGGCCAAACCAGCTCATTCTGTGAAGTTGGGTCCTCTGAACTATCATGAAGTGCCTGTATTTGAAACATCAATGATACAAACCTCCTCTAGGCTCTGGCTTAGTTACTGCTAATAATATACAACGTACACAGGATGGGAACTTGTTGGATTTGATTCACATTAATTCCGCTGCTGGCACATAAAACACTGTGATAAATGAGTTAGGAAGTGCTTGTATAGAGAGCTCCCACTTTAATTTGAATGAGAGTCTTGTTCTTTACTGTGAGGGTGGTGTGGCACTGGCACAGGTTACCCAAAGAAGTTGTGAATGTTCCATCCCTGGCAGTGTTCGAGGCCAGGTTGGACAGGGCCTTGGGCAACATGGTCTAGTGTGAGGCATCTCTACCCACTGCAGGCGGTTGGAACTGAAAGATCTTAAGGTACTTTCCAGCCCTAAGTATTGTATGGTTCTGATAAGGAAATGCTCTAGATTCTTCAGTTTTTAAGCTATTATTCTGAGTGTGTATGTTCATCTTTGGTTTCATATCCCTGGAGAACCTTCCAAGAGAAGAATCTTTCTTTAAAAGGGGGATTACCTAATGGTAGATGGTTGTGCTCTCAAATGTGCATGAATTGTGTTGTTTCTCCATTGTTATAATGGTAAAGCCTCCAGTAATGATCTGTAATTTGCACCAGAAGTGGTTGAGTTGATTCCAGAAACAAAACATGAGAGAGAATACCTTATCCTCTTGGCTGCTTTCAGATATGGTTCAAGTTCTGCATGATACCATTTGATAGGCTTTGTTATGTCATTATTTTGATTTTCTTCATGCAATGGTGAAACAAGGAAAAGCTTCATGAGCCAGAAAGTGCACTAAAACTGACTGTACTCAGCACCACAATGCCCAGACAATGAAACCAAGTTTTTCAGCCTCAAAATCTTGTTTGCTTCACTTAAAGGGACATTTTAGTCCTTAAGTATCTGTTTCAGGAAATACCTGCTACTTTCCTTTCTCCTCTATCACAGTGAGGTGCAGTTGTCCCTAAGGAGAGGCTGAAAGCTGTAATGGATGCTGTGTTTGTTAGTCCTGATTTCAAATGAACCTTTACTGGATAGTCAACTTTTTAACTGCAGAAATGTAACATGCGTCTCTATTGGGTTTGAGTCTTGTGGAAACCCTAGCAGAGTGAAAATTCTGTATTCTTTTGTCAGAGAGAAGAAGAGCATTTTTAACCTTTGAAAAGAGCCTTGCTGTTGGTAAATCTTTTGGTCATTCTGTGTACAAACCTTAGGGAAGGGATCTCTTAACACTGTAAATCACATTGGTCACCTTGTGAAAAGCTGAAGCTGGTAATTTTTGCTTCCTTTTATATAGTACTTTTCTTCCCTCTCTGTAAACATCACCTATATTCCAGCTCCCATGTTGTCTTCCTGGTGTTTTCACATCCTGTGATCGTATCATATCATATCCTTATGACCATATTCTGTTACAACTGGACCTATTTACAACTTCTCTAGTTTTATCCTTTCGACTTCCTATTCACATTTATTGCAGAAAGGACTTTCTAAAGTAGAATTAACTACATATGTGGGGAAATAGAAACTTGATGAAAGTAAGGTCCTTCAAATTGGTTCATTCTCTATCTGTACCGAGCTGTCTGTATAACATTAAGCACTATATTGTGCCTGTGTTTGCCTGTAAATATTATTTCATAGAATCATAGAATCATAGAATAGTTAGCGTTGGAAAGGACCTTAAGATCATCCAGTTCCAATCCCCCTGCCAGGGGCAGGGACATCTCACACTAAACCATGCCCCCCAAGGCTGTGTCCAACCCAGCCTTGAACACCGCCAGCGGTGGAGCATTCCCAGCTTCCCTGGGCAACCCATTCCAGGGCCTTACCACCCTTACAGTAAAGAATTTCTTCCTCATATTCAATGTGAACTTCCCCTGTTTAATTCTGAACCCATTACTCCTTGTCCCATCACTGTAGTCCCTCATGAAGAGTCCCTCCCCAGCATCCCTATCGGCCCCCTTCAGATACTGGAAGGCTGCTATAAGGTCTCCACGCAGCCTTCTCTTCTCCAGGCTGAACAGCCCCAACTTTATCATCCTATCTTCATAGGGGAGGTGCTTCAGTCCTTGATCATCCTCGTGGCCTCCTCTGCACTTGTTCCAACAGTTCCATGTCCTTTTTATGTTGAGGACACCAGAACTGCACACAATGCTCCAAGTGAGGTCTCACGAGAGCAGAGTAGAGGGACAGGATCACCTCCCTTGACCTGCTTTGTCACGCTTCTTTTGATGCAGCCCAGGATATGGTATTATATATCCTACCTTACATATATTTGAAATAGCATGTGTGGGTGTTTATGGCATTCTTTTAAGTTTGTTTTTAGTCTTTGAAGTAGTCAGTTTTTGTACAGATCTTTGTACATTTATGATCATAGGCGTATTTTTTTTTTCAGCATCTGATCATAGACTCATAGAATCCCAGACTGGATTGGGTTGGAAAGGATCTTAAAGCTCCTCTAGTTCCAGCCCCCTGCCATGGGCAGGGACACTCTTCCACTAGAGCAGCTTGCTCCAAGCCCCTGTGTCCAACCTGGCCTTGAGCACTGCCAGGGATGGGGCAGCCACAGCTTCTCTGGGCACCCTGTGCCAGCGCCTAAGCACCTTCACAGGGAAGAGCTTCTGCCTTATATCTCACCTGAATTTCCTCTGTTGAAGTTTGAATCCATCACCTTTTGTCCTATAACTGCAGTTCCTGATGAAGAGCCCCTCTCCAGCATCTTTGTAGCCCCTTCACACCCTGGAAGCTGCTCTTGAGGTCTCCACGCAGCTTCTCTTCTCCAGGCTGAACAGCCCCAACTTTCTCAGCCTGTCTTCATACGGGAGGTGCTCCAGTCCGTGATCATCCTTGTGGCCTCCTCTGTGCTTGCACCAACAGCTCCATATCCATCCTGTGTTGAGGACACCAGAATGATGACCCTGACTTTTAGGAAGATGAGTTTGAATGTACATGAATTGTCAGAAAGACTTGTCAGGTTTTGCTGCTGTATTTGTAGAGGAGGGTGCAGATGTGGTAGAAATGATGTTTTACATAAATTTGATTTAGTTCTGGTACTGTCTGGCAAGCTGTTAATGAAAAAAAAAAAAAATAAAAGCCAGAATCTTGAATCAATGATTTGCAGTAAAACACTCCTGAAAGACTTAGGAACTTTTGTAAGGTCAGTCACATGGTCTGCATTTATCATCATTAGATAAATTGACACTGATTTAGCACTTTACCCAGTACCATGTATAACTTTTGTGGCCATAGTCTGATTTACTGCTGTGACAGGCCACCACATCATGTAATCTGGCTTTTAAGTTTATTGAGCTTCATCCTGAAAGCAGGTGGGTTCATTGTGCTGCCCACTTCTGTTGGGAAGCAGTGGTAAACATCTCTTCAGTGAGAAGCTTTACTCTCAATTCCAGACCACAGTTACTTAAGATTAGTTTATATCTATGTATTCTTTGGTCAGTATTATCCTTTAGTTTTCCTTTGTCCTTGTCCCTTTGTCCATGGTGGGCAGTTATATTCCATCCAGCTGCTGTTTTGTTAGGCTAGGTGGGCTAACCAATTTATGTCCCAACTGATAACGGGTTCAGACTTAAACAGGGGAAGTTAACATTGGATATGAGGAAGAAATTCTTTACTGTAAAGGTGGTGAGGCACTGGAATGGGTTGCCCAGGGAAGTTGTGAATGCTCCATCACTGGTGGTGTTTAAGGCCAGGTTGAACATAGTCTTGGGTGCCATGGTTTAGTGGGAGGTGTCCCTGCCCATGGCAGGGGATTGGAACTGGATGATCTTAAGGTCCTTTCCATCCTTAACTATTATATGATTCTATGAAGTTCTAAGCTCCCATTCATCCCTCCCATCTAAGTGATGCTTTTCTGCACCTGATGTGCTTTCTCTTCTATCAGGAACTAGATAGTGTTATTACTATCTAGTATAGTCTGCTATTGCCTGGCATGAAGGTGTTATTATTTTCCTTTCCTAAAAATAAATTTAGGAGGTTTTATGCATACAGTGATATCTTATGGTGAGTCAGCACACAATCTTAATTCACTTTTCTGTCTCTTTAAATAGATTAATCCTACATTTGGAATAAAGATTCATATTGACATTGGCCATCATATTTAATCCTGTTCCTGTCACTGCAGTCCTCGAGTTCATTCATTTCTTCTTCTGATAAACCAGGCATCCTCTGTGTTGACAGATGTGCTGAAACACAAGCCTTTTGTCACTAAAGAAAAACTAGATCACTCTCTGGACCAGTATTCAAGGAATCCAGTACTGAAGCAGAAGAATGCTGTACAGAGTTAAACCCAGATCCATCCATGTGCATTCATCTGATTTCGGATATACCATATTTCTTCCAGCCATAACCAATAATTTCTACTTCAATTACTTTACATACCTCCTTGCCTCATCCCTTAACAGCAAACTCTCCAATCTCTGATTTTCCAAAAGAGAACTGCTGCTTTATTTTTCTTTTCTTTTGTAAAAACCTGGTATAAGAGTGGAGATTTTGTCACAGTTGAACTTTTCCCCTAGTTTCAAGTTCCATATCTATTTCCTTCCATACTTGTTTCACTTCCTTGCTTGTTGATTAACTTTCGAGTTACAGGCCTGTGGTCATGTCACCCTTTTGTTCTTCGTTGCTATTGTTTGCTAATCTCTGTGCATATCCCAGTGATAGAATGAATAAAAACCCCTTTTAAATGAATTTATAAGCTATTCTATGGGAGGATAATCCTGTTAAAGACCAGCTGTACTTATGTGAAATATACCCTCAGAGGAATGTTGGGTTTGAAAGCGCTTTGGTTCTGGAGAGAAATCATTTAGCCAGCAGCATACTGAAGGACTTCATTGCTCTTCTGCCCCCATTTCCCTTCTGAAAACCTTTGCTCAACTTTCAGTATGTTTTGCAAAGAGACTTGCTTAATCCCTGCTACAAATGTTCTGCATAATATAGGCCAGAAAGCGCACAGAAGGAGTGGCAGGAATTTACAGCTAGATTAGGCCTGTGGTATTTCCTCTCGCAGCAAGATGGGCCTAGATTAAACACTCATAAATTACCAATAATTTAACATGATTATGGTTTACAGGATGTGTGGAAACCTTCCCCTTCCTCCAGAAGAGCCCCTTTCTGCAGTCTTACGTCCATCTGAAAGTTGTTTTCCTACTGCAGGTCTCTTTTCAAGTCACGTCCCTTCCCAGTTACGGGTAAACATGATGCTATCTCTTTTGTTCTGCATCTTCACATTGGATTTTTGCCAGGTTTTTGACACTTTCATGACAAAGTGACCTTGAAAAGTGATATTTTTATCATGTCGAAAAGCTTCTCTTTGAGAACTCCTTTAGAAAGCAGAATAGTCACTATCCAGACATAGCCTTTGCTCTACTTTTCGAGGCTGATGACATCTTTCCATGGGTTATGGGAGGATGTGGTGATGGTCAGTGTGCTACACAACACTGAGTTATAGTGGATTTCTTCCAAACCTGATCTCCACTGAAAGTGAATCACTGCCCATTGCAGCACTGTGGGAATGTGGTAAAAGGTTAATGATAAGATCCTAGGCAGAAGTTCTTCCCTGTGAGGGTGCTGAGGCGCTGGCACAGGGTGTCCAGAGAAGCTGTGGCTGCCCTGTTCCTGGCAGGCCTCAAGGCCAGGTTGGACACGGGCTTGGAGCAAGCTGCTCTAGTGGAAGGTGTCCCTGCCCATGGCAAGGGTTGGAACTGGATGAGCTTTAAGGTCCCTTCCAACACAAACATTCTATGACGATTTAACCTTTAGAATTAAACCCAAAGAATTTAAACATGAAAAAGGCCTTTTCTTTGGTATAAACTTGTCTGTCTTTGCAGAGCTGTTTTGATTTCAGCTGGGCTTCTTTTAGAAGAAGGAACATAGTACAATGCTGACAAGAAGAGTGAAGTCTCTGGCACATCTGTTTTGCTTGTTATAACTTGGTGAGATTCATGGCTTGCAGGAGATGATGTTAAATCAATGAGGAAGGTGTGATAAGAATCAGATGTGATTTTTACCTGGTTGAGAACTGTCTCAAATTGAGATTTGAATCTACTTTGTGAGGATTTAGGAGAGCTATCTTGTTACATAGGTACAATTCTGCTTCAAAGAGCCTTATTTCCATTTGGAGCTGTATTTCCTGCAAACCTCCAAGTACGGATTTTTGTTCCCTAAGGTGCTGTAATTCTTTGGGGTTTTATGGTCATAGTTTGATAGTTACACTTTTCTTTGAGATGGATTTTCTGCAGCAGGACTCCTGAAATACAGAATCATGAACAGTTAGGGTTGGAAAGGACCTTAAGATCATCCAGTTCCAACCCCTTACCTTGGGCAGGGACACCTCACACTCAACCGTGTCACCCAAGACTCCATTCAATCTGACCTTGACTTGAACACCGCCAGGGATGGAGCATTTACAACTTCCTTGGGCAACCCATTCCAGTGCCTCAGCACCCTTCCAGTAAAGAGCTTCTTCCTTATCTAACCTAAACTTCCTCTGTTTAAGTTTGAACCCATTACGCCTTGTCCTGTCACTATATACTGGTGCTTGTATTAGAGTATTGATTCAGACATGGCCTGCACACTCTTGGCTTTGTTTTAAGAAGTGAAACTCTTTTATTCAGCACTTTCTGAAGTTTTTTTCTGCCTCTCTATAGCCTCATCCATTGTACTTCTCATTAAGGTATTTGGAAATTGGAGTTTCAGTGTTATAGATATCTAACCAATGGCTTGTGAAAGTGTGCAGTATAATTTATGTAAGCAATAGTCTGTGTTTTCTTAATAGATTTGATCTTTTTCCTAAATTACATGTCATTTTATTCCCATTCGTTCTCAAAATTATGATTTGTGGTCAGGCAAAAAAAAGCTGAATCTGTATCTCTTCTGCTGAGAAATGTACCATTTTCTTACGCTTCACTTAAACTTCTCAATATTTCCTTCTACTTTTGCATAGCCAGGACAGTGAAAAAACCATCTAAAACAGTGGTCTTAAAGAAATCATCACTGTATAATCCCAGACTAATTTGAGTTGGAAGGAACCTTAAAGCTCATCCAGTCCCAACCCCCTGCCATGGGCAGGGACACCTTCCACTAGAGCAGCTTGCTCCAAGCCCCTGTGTCCAACCTGGCCTTGAGCACT